>PVIH01003943.1:0-12344 GCA_004025045.1 Sigmodon hispidus
TATTGAAAACATTATCTGTGCCTTTGAGCTGGTATTCTTCTCCTTCTTCTATTCCTATTATTCTCAAATTAGGTCTTTTCATGGTGTCCCAGATTTCCTGAACATTTTGAGTTATGGCTTTTTTAGTTTTACTATTTTCTTTGACTGATATATCTATTTGAGCTACTGAGTCTTCCACTTCAGAGATTCTGTCTTCCATGTCTTGAACTCTGTTTGTTATGCTTGTATCTGTGGTTCCAGCTTTTTTCTTCAGATTTTCTATTTCCATCTTTGCCTCATTTTGTGCCTTTTTATTGCTTCCATTTCATCTTTTAGTTCCTGGCATGTTTCTTTCATAGATTTGTTCATCTCTTCCAGTTTTTTGGTTGTATTTTCTTCTATTTCTTTAAGGCTATTTTTTATATCTTCTTTGAGAGCTTCGATGATCATCAAAAAGGAATTTTTGGTGTTGCTTTCTTCTGTTTCCTCTTCATTGCTCAGTTCAGGTCTTGTATTTGTAAGATTGCCACTCTCTTCTGGTGTTACCTTGTTGTTCTTTGTATTATTATGTAATTTTTTGCACTGACGTTTGCCCATGGCTTCAGTGGTTCACGATTAGATGGCTCCTGTTCAGTTGTGGCACTCGGGCTTGTGTGCCTCCTGTCACCTCTCTGGCCAGGTTCTGAGTTTGTCCTTCAGAGACCCCAGAAGTTATCTGTTTGCTTAGTTGGAGGTGGAGGTGAGTAGCCGTGCAAATTCCCTCAACAGCAGCTGTGGGTATGGTGACAGGCAGACTTTATCTGCGCCTGTTACCGATATTTTCTTTATGACTGAGTATGTGGTCAATCTTAGAGAAAGTTCCATGGGGTACCAAAGAAAAGGCATATTTTTTGGTATTTAGGTGGAATGTCCTGTATATATATATGTAATATATAAATATATTATATATATAATGTCCTGTATATAATAAATAAATATATATTAAGTCTATTTGAGTTATAATATCTGTTAGCTTCCTTATTTGTCTTTTAAGTTTCTGTCTGGTAGACCTATCCATTGGTGAGCGTGTGATATTGAAATCACCCACTATTAGTGTATGAAGTTTGATGTAAGGTTTAAGCTTTTAGTAATTTTTTTCATATGTGAGTGCCCTTGTATTGAGAACAAAAAAGTTCAGGATTGAGATTTATTCTTGGTGGATTTTTCCTGAGATGATTAAGTAATATCCTTTCTGATCTCTTTTGATTAAAAATAGCTTGAAGTCTATTATGTCAGTTATTAGGATAACTACAACTTGTTTCTTGAATCCATTTGATTGGAAAGTCTTTTCCCCACCCTTTACTCTGAAGTCCGTCTTTGAAGTTGAGATGTGCTTCTTGTATTCAGCCAAAGTATAGATCCTGTTTTTGTATTCATTGTGTTAACCTGTGTCTTTTTATGGGTGAATTGAGTCCACTGACATTAAGGGATATTAATGACCAGTTGTTGTTAATTCCTGTTATTTTTGGTGGTAGTGTGTTTCCCTTCTTTGGAGTTTGCTTCTGTGGGATTACCTATTGCTTGTGTCTTCATGGGTGTACCTAGCTTCTTTAGGTTGGAATTTTCTTCCTAGTCCTTTCTGTAAGGCTGAATTTGTGGATTAAATATTGTTTAAATCTGGTTTTTTCATGAGTTCATACATGTTTATTGGCATTTCTTGAAAGAAACATAATAGGTAACTCTTGGGTCAGGTAAATTTCTACTGGATGATTTGTGCTGGTAAGGACAAAGGTCTGTGCTCTGTTGCTGTCTTACCTGTTCCATATGTCTCACTCCATCTTTACCTCCTATGTCAGCCAGCTTTTTAGCTACTGTGACAAATATAGAAAAATATGGATAAATGAGGGACATATGTTTTATTTATTCATGCTTGGCTGACTCCATTCCTATAAGCCTGTGCTGAAGCATGATGGGAGAGAGTGAATAGCACAGTAGAGCTGCTTGCCTAGCCCAAGTCAAGGAGCAGAGCAATAGCAAAGCCCCTGAGATGGGATGCACCCTTCCAAGGCATGCATCCAAGGATTCTCTTCCTCCAATGAAGCCCTGTTTTTTAGTAACCCATTCAGTATAATGCTCATTGATGAAGTGTCATCCCCTTGAGTCAACTCCCTTTCAGTAGGCCCACTGTCTAGCTTCCAAGGCTTCATCATATGAGACTATAGAACGAGCACTTTATAACCAAAGAACAGTATCCTGCTCTTTGCCTGCTGTTCCTCAGTGGCTTTCAGTACTTGAAGATAAAATGCTGCTTCCTTTTGTATATAGTTGTTCTGGCCAAAGAATACCAGAAGGGCATGTATTTTTCTGAAACTTCTCTCTTGGATTTCCTGTGTTGAGGGAACTCTGCCCTATGCCTCTCACTTTACCTTCTGCTTCCAATCCCCCTAATCATACTGCCCACAGTTTATAAATGGAACACATGTCTTACATGATAATTTAGCTTTGATCTTCATGATGAATCTTCATAGACCGCCTCAGGAAGAAAAGCCCTGATACATTTACTATAGCCTTGAAAATAACTGCCTTAATGGTCTGGAGAGATGGTTTGGTGGTTAAGAGCACTGACTGTCCTTCTGGAAGACCTGAGTTCGATTCCCAGCATCCACATGGCAGCTAACAGCTGTCTATAATTTCAAGATCTGACACCCTTACACAATTATATATGCAGGCAAAACACCAATTCACATAAAATAAAAATAAGTATTAAAAAAAGAAAATACTGTCTTTCTTCTGACCCTGCAGACTGTCTAGGTAGTGGGGCTTATGGTCTTGTGTCTCACTAGCTTCTAGAAATCTCCAAAGTTCTTTTCACAATCTACAACCCTCTTTGTCCACGGGAGGAACTGGATTCTCCGAAATATTTTAATTAAAATAGATAAACTCTATTCTTGATCCTCCTGTATTTAAACACTGTTTTAGCAGAGGTGGGAGCTGGTCCTGGTTACCTTGTTACATCTTTTCCTTACAGTTGAGGTTAGAGCTGTCCTGAAATGTCCAGCATTCACAGAGACCTTCGATGTGATTCACCAGTAAACTCAATGCTTACTGAGACCCAACAAATATTTTATTTGTAAGACAAAGTACTTGGGAGAAAGCAATAGGACAGTTACTTGGAAGTCAAAATGTGCTTTTGCTCTTTCTGTGTTCTGAAAGCCTGGGCTAATTGGGAAGATGGCATAGGTAGAATACTGAGAACTAAACACACTGTACTGATTAAAAATGACACCAAGAGCTGGGGGAATGAGGACAGCTCATGTGGCTGGCATGGTCTACAGGTCTATAAAGGAACTTGGAACTAAAAGTAGATGAAAAATGAGGAGTGCTTCAATGAGAAGAAAGACGTTTGCGAATGTTTTGGAAGTGTTTAGATCCAGTGTCCAGTTTCCTGTTTGCACTTTGTATCTGTGTGCCTGTTGTTCTCCTGAAGGCAGATTTTTATCTAGTAAACTGTTGTAGACTTGTCTTACAGGTTGATCAGAGGCCAAAAGAATAATCAACTTCCTTTTCTGCTTTTTGGCAAACGTAAGTTTCACCTTAATGAATAAGTTGTTGAAGATCAAACTATAATTTATAGTTTTCCTGTATAACAATTAAGGTAGGCTTCCTCACATGTAAAAAGCAATGGAACTTTTACTACAAATTTTTTTAAAGGGTAAAAGAAAATAATGATCACTAGAACCCCACCACTAGAAATAAAAATTAATTGATTCCAGGAAGGACATTTGAGTATAATTAAACAGGTTCTGTAGTTCATAGTTCTTTTATGTATCATGCAGAATAAAAATGGAAGGGGTCCTAAGTTAATCAAGGCAGTAGCCTGACATTCATAATTGAGGCATATCAAATACATTCTATATTTTTTCCTTTATTAATTTCTCAAGATATACACATTATATGAAATAAATACCTATTTAAAATATTTTGAAATAACTAAGAATCATTTACTTTTAAATATATTACAATTTTAAGTTCTTACTGACTTTTTCTATTTTGAAAAATTAATGTCATGATACACATCTTTATAGGTATGTATTTGAACTTCATTGTAAACTCCTATACAAGACTTGACAAAAGTATTCTGAGAACTTGGAATTTTTATTAGTGTGTAACATGTAAGAACTATACAAGCTGTGAGAATGTGGCTGCTGAACAATGCACCTGAAATAAAGAACAGCACCTTGCTGGAGCCCTGAATTCTCCGTTAGCTGTGACTCCCTCTAAAGTAGCTATCATATCAACTTTTTATATAATAAAGCATCCTGCCAAATTCTATATCATAATACAAATGACATTGAATAGTGTTGCTTGCGAGGCTCATAATTTCATGGCATGCTGTTGAAAACTGTCTAGTCCATTTCTAATAAAATCCCAATGGAGAACAGCTTGTGAAATTTACTGTAGAAATGTATTAAAATAGTTTCTAGGTTTGAGTTGTCAAAATTAGTGCTTTTAAAATGTGTTCTAGTACCTGTCTTTAGGGAAAATAGGTGGCATTTTTGTTAGGCATATGTCTAGGCAAGACTTGGTAGATTGTGATCAATGTGCACCTTGGCTTTAGAGAGCTGCTAGACTGCTTTGTGAGGTGACATTAATATTTTCTGCTCAACCACAGTCTCCAAATATTTCCTTATTAGTGTCACTGAGGTGATGGTGATATTACTGATGTCCCCTTTTCAGCCACTCTGGCAACTCCACACTGGTGTTGTTGCTTCAAAGCCATGTCTTTTGTAATGTGTATGAGGGCCTTTTCATGTTTATGATTTGTTTGTTCATTCAAGAGTGTCTGCTCAAGTCTGTTGCAGTTTTTTTTTTTTTTTTCTAATGAGATGTCTACCTCTTTTTTTACTGTTATGTAGGGAAAGTCCTTCTTCAGAACTTCAGGTGCACAAAGACTGGACCAGGTAAACCCTAGGTAGAATTTCTGGAATTCACAGTTTAAAAAGAGAATCAAAATAATAGACTTGAGATCTTAGATAATATTTTATTCAGATATGGTATTTAAAAAAGCAATGCTTTCTACAGCATCACTTTCATAGCACATGAAACAAACAAGAAATACACAAAATGTTTGTCCTGACATTTTATTTATTTATAAATAGTACAGAAAAATCATTTTGGGTTATCTTTCTAGTCTGACATTCTGGAAATAAAATATCAAGGAAACAATTTTAAAGTTTCCACCCAAAAAAGTGAAAAAATATTTTTAAAATTGTTCTTGAAGGTTGAAAAGTGCATATTCATTTAAATAAAGATGATGATGATAATGTGTGTGTGTGTGTGTGTGTGTGTGTGTGTGTGGCACTATACAGTAGATGTGCTGGCCTACCCCTGCATGGGGCTTTGAATTAAGGAAAAATTTACATTATATACAAAAATGCAACTTCTGTTTGTGGTCTATCAGTCAACCAAAAGTATCAACTTCATATTTTTTTCCAGGATTCTTAGTGAGAAAAATATTCCCAGGCAGATATACATAAATTGAAATTATTTCATTTTTTTGTCTCCACAAAGCAGCTCTTTTCATTTAAAATTATTTTCCTGATAGTTTTTTAAAAAGAATCTCTAATTTTAAAATAGAGCCACAATCAAACCAATGTAAGTGTGTACTGGACACTAGATTAAATTATTTTAAGGGAAATAATGAGAACGAAACATTACATGGTCCATTTCTTAATTCTTCTAGATACTATATATTGACAAATTTTTTATTCTAAAATTAGGTGGGCTTACAGGTTATAACACTTACTTTTTCCAAGAAAATGCAAATTATTTTCTAGTTTTGGATTTTCCTTTTTATATTTTCTATAGGACAAAGACCTCGACTGCATGAACTCTCATTAACTCTGTTGAACATTCTTCCCAAGTCTCTATAAACTACACAGTTTCCATCCGTTGGTGTTTGGACAAAATACAGTTGAAATTTCTGTCAACTTCTCACACAGCGTCAAAGGAACATGCCATATATTGAGAACAATGTCTCCTTGAGGCTGCATCATGCAGACTTTGAGCCCTTCTGCAGAGATAACAGCAGTTTCAGCACATGCTCTCTTGTGAATCTGGCTTTACTCTCCGTCTCTTTTTCTTTCTTCTGTAGCAAAGCAATTTTTACTGGTTTGTGGGGACATCCAAAGGAAAAAAAAGATAGAAAGATATTTTAACTTGATAATAAAAGGCAAATAAGAGATGATAAAAACAAGCAATTAAGGAACAAATGTTTTCTTTCCCGTCAAGAATTTCCTTACAAAACCTTTAGATATTATCCCCCTCACAATCAATACCTTATTATATTTGGTTTTCAAAGATCTTAGTTTTTGTAAGAAATTTTATAAATGTACACTAAAGCACAAGATTCAATCCATCATCAATGCCATGAGGTAAAAACATGGGGGTTACTTGTAAGAAGATTTTGGTTGATTTGATTGGAACAGCTGTTCTTTATGGATTTCATCAAATCGTGTGACTTCATGAGCAAACACATTGTCTCTTTCTTTTTGTGAACTCTTAACCTTTGATGATCATCAATTTAAGATCAAGGCACATGACCCATCATCATTGATCTGGGACTTATTAGAGAAAGAAAATAAACCAGAAAATGAAAAACAAGGTTCCCATGAACAAAAGCATCATAGAGAGAAGGACTGGTGAGCCTTCACAGTAAAATAACTAAAAAAGAGACAACTCAACTGCTAAGGTGTTTTAGGCTCTTCTGTCAGATCTGAAACAGCATCCATCGCTATGAAAGTCACATTAATAGAGTGGGGAAATGTAGAATTGTAAGCTTGTTTTCCTTTAGGTGTTCAAAACCAAGTATTTTTCTTGATAGAATTATCTAGACATTCGGTACGGTGATTCTCGAAGGCATTATACTGACACACTTAAGCAACTTTTCTGATTACTGCTTATTGTGCTTCAGGCCTATCTTAAATATCAACTCTAATCAGAGGCTAACTTCTATATCTGTAAGACAGACCCAAAGACACACACTTAATAAAGATCTTTCTCTTCACACATAATAAAAATGAATGTAATACATGCAAAATTATGATGAATATCTTACCTAGAATTTATCTTTGGAATCATGTCTCCTATCTATAGTGTTCATAACATGAACACTGCAGTCAGACAATATAAAATTAGGTTTGGGCACTACATAGACAAAATTTTAAAGTTGCTCATAATTGTTGCAGCTACATTTGATCATAGTTCTGCAAAAATGTTAACTTCAGATCTTGTCTTTGTGGCTAGAAGGTTTTAGACAATATTTAGATGGTATTATCACTTGAAGCATAAAAGTACAGTTTCAGAGCCTATGTTTAAAATTGAACAACTGACTCCTGTCACTGCATACTCAAAGATATTTAACTAACTTTACATTTGAGGTCAGTCCTGCATGCCTTAGACTGCCATTGAAGAACCTCTGTAATCTAGCTGGAGGGTGGCGGTGCATGGCTTTAATTCCAACACTTGGGAATCAAAGGCCAGCAGAGCTCTGTGAGTTTGAGGCTAGACTGGTCTACAGAGCAAGTTCCAAGACAAGACAGCTAGGGTTATTACAAAGAGCAAAAATCCTCTATAACCTACATTTTTATTCTAGTACCTTTTTATTATTAATTACTCTTCTTAAAGTAAGGTTCTTAAATTATATCAGATTGAAACTGGATACTCTATCAAAAGTGAAACTCAGATCTCCAAACAGAGGCAGAAATTCTCTCTGAAAGGTTAACATTCTGAGCCAGGGTTGATGCTTTGGGTCCAACATTCTTCCTTTGATGTGCTTTAATCTTTGGATGCTGGATGGTAAGAATATACTCTTTAGTGATACATAGTTTCTCTTCTACTTATTGGTAAAGATGCAAAAATATCCTCTCCTTTGAAACATCTCAGAATAGGGCTTTGTTTTTGTTTTTTAAAAATACGTTATTTTATGTGAATTGGTGTTTTGCCTGCATGTACAACTGTGTAAGGGTGTCTGATCTTAGAATAACAGACAGTTGTTAGCTGCCATGTGGATGCTGGGAATCAAACACTCAGGTCCTCCGAAAGAACAGTCAGTGCTCTCAACTGCTGAGCCTTTTTTTTTTCTTACCTTTTCTTTGTCCTCTCTGTAAAGGGTGATATTACTGAATTAAGATATAAAGACAATGGAGAAATAATGTCTTCACTATACCGTCAAAACCTGAGTCCTGGAGTGCAGAGATGGTGGTTATGAGTACAGTGTAGGATGGCTTTCCACAGCTGTGCCATGTCAGGTAAATCCATGTGCTTCCCCCATCCCCCTTTAACACCCATGTGAAGTAGATGGTTGGTGAATGAAACCCTCCCATCTATTGTATTTGAGCAGAGGAAAACCTCAGACTCTTGGACTTTATGACAGTGACATCCTCATTTTTATAATTGAGAAGTCAAATCAGAACTTTTAAAATAAAAATTTCAAAAGGCTAAAAATGTATTGAAATATCACAAAAATTGTCTTTAAAAATATTTGATGGTATGGCATCCAACTCTATCTTGAGCCATAGGTTAACTCAAAACTCCTTGTGCTTAGATTTTCATGACTGTCTAAGGATACTGGGTTTACATAGATCTGGTCTAGCATCTGGTCTAGGAGAGAGTGATAGATCACACTCATACTCTACTCAGATGTTTTTGGTTCTGTCTAGATGTCCTAAAGCAGAAAAAAGGAAGAAATGTTAGAAATAAAACATGTTCTAATGGAGGGAGCAGTGCTCTAACAAATAGAGACCATTACCAGACTGGAATTAGCAGTAATATACAAGCACAGGAACACCTGGGTTTGTAGGCACTTGAACTAAGCTAGTTGGCGACATGCTTTTACAGCTCTTGGAAACTCTGTCATTCCAAGTTTCTGAAAAAAAAAAATTTATTTTCTCCCACAATGGTAATTTTTGCTAATGAGTGTTTGTTTAGTCTGTCTTGTTATCTCTGCATCAATCCTTGGCTCACTTTCTTCTCACAAAAATAAAGATAAATGTTGGTTCTGAAGATGTTTCAAATTTATTTCCACTATTTTTTTTCAGTTATCTCCTTATGGCCTTTTTAAAAACTTAATTTTAAGCTGAAAATGTAAAATCTTTATTGGCTGGGAGAATATACAAGCAAGTGACCTGCAGTACAAATTCCCGAATGATAGAGACAAAAGGAACCAGGTGTTTACTTCTTAGCAAATTTAGTTTTTAAAAGCGAGGAAAGGTGGCTTGAAATCGTCATGTACAAAACGCACCTGTTCTCAAACTGTTTAGAAAATCATCTGTACCAGTGACTATCAACCTTCCTAATGCTATGACCCTCATCTTGTGGTGACTCTCTACCATAAAATGATTTTGTTGTACTTTGTAGCTTGATATTGCTATGAATCATAGTAAATATTGGATATGCAGGCTATCTGATATGTGACCCACATGACAGAGTCATTTAACACTCCACATGGGTCTCAACACACAGGTTGAGAACCCTTAATCTCTACTAACACCAAATATTAAAAATGTTCTTTCCAGGGGTAACACATGAGGCAGCTAAAATTTTTTGACAAAATGTTCAAAGAACCCTAGGATTAGTGTTGCATGAACTCTAATTTGTTCTATAATAAAAACTTGGAGCCAGATATTGGGGTAAAGGCTTAAAGATCAGAGAAGCAGAGGAACAAGCCCTACAAATCCTCAGACTGAATGCTCCCGAGTCCTCAAATGAAAGGAAAGAAAAGCAAAGGCCTGAACCCTGTCTCCTCCTACCTTATATACCTTTCTCTGCCCAGCCATATCACCTGCTGTCTCAACCATCCTTGCGCCAGGATTATGGGTGTGTGCCACCACCCCTGGCTCTGTTTTTCTTTTGGACTGGAATAATTTTGTGTAGTCCAGGCCAGGGTGGCCTTGAACTCACAGAGATCCAGATGGATCTCTGCCTCTGCCTCCCAAGTGCTAGGATTAAAGGCGTATGCCATCACTGCCTGACCTCTTGGATTAACTCTGTGCCTGGCTCTGTTTTATAATCTGTAGGCAAGCTTTATTTCTTAGATTACAAACAATATATCACTGTAGGCTTGTGCATATACATGCGCATTGCTGGTTTTGAAAGGTTTCTGTGAAGGAAGAAGAGGTATCGTGAAGAAATGAGCAAACTGAACTAAGAATGAGGGATCATGCCAATCATATCAGCAGATGAACATGCTGTCCACAATCATCCCTTCATAAACAGCTCTCTTGTAGGGCATTTGCAGCCAGAATCTAGACTCACAGAAAGGGACAGAGAATTAACTGGAACATGGTTATTCATATTATGAAGCAGAAATATTCCTGTTTGAAATGACTTTTGAACATATCTGAAACACTTGTATTAGTTATAGTTCTCTACAAAAACAAAACTGACAGAAAGAACACACACACACACACACACACACACACACTTATTAGATTGGCTTAAAAACGGGTCTTGAGTAGCCCAACAATAAACTTCTGTGTGCTATGCTGGAATGACTAAGGACATGGTGTCTACTGAGTCAACAAAGCCAAATGCCTCAGTAGTTCCAATCCAGTAAGGCCGAAGAAGCTGGCTTCTCTTGTAAGCAAAGTATGGCAGTCATAGCAGAAACAGCAGCAGCAGTGACAAGCACACTCCCCAGCAGGAATCACTGTTGTTTTTCCTTGAACTTCTCTACATCTACCTAGCATCCAGAAGATAATACAAGTCTTCCCCACTGATCAGTCCCTTCTGGAATTGCCCTCACAGACTCTCCCTGAGACAGTCAAGATGAACTCTTCTGCCCCTTGTTTTGTGACTTTCATTTTGAAATCTCTAATCCAGTATATTGTAGTTTTTAAAATTTCTGAAACTTCTACTTTATTTTTAAAAAACCACGGTCCCCTCCTGTCCCCTCCTGTCCCCTCCTCTCCTTGCTCCTCACCCTTCTGGCATTTTTGAGGTCTTATGAGTACTACTTTTTGGTAAACTTATTAAGTTCCTTTCATGCTATTGTATAATGTCTAGGCTCATTTAACTTTTTCAGTGCGCTGACCATCTCTCACTACCTCATGTTCCCTGTATGTAATTTTGTCTGTCATTCTGCCTTGGGAGTAGTGGTGGCATTTGACAATGACTATGAAGTGATTTTTAGATTCCCGGAACTGCTAAAATGTTCTCCATTTTCAAACCACTTTTACAAGTTGATACTTTGACTTAGTATTATGTGTGTGTATGTGAGAGAGAGAGAGAGAGTTTGAGTGTGAGTGTGTAAATGGGAGTGTGTGTTTGTGCAAAAGATTATGTTTTTGTATATGAGTGTATGTGTGTGTACACATGTGTATGTTCCTGTTTGTACATGTGAGCATGCTGGTGTACATACATATGTGTGTATGTGGAAGCCTCTGGTCAGTACTGGTTGCCTTTCTCAGTCAATTTCCATTTTTCTTTTTGAGATAATGTCTGTCACTGAACACAGAGTTCATCACTCAACAGGTTAGTTAGTTATTAGCTGAGGAAGCACCTCTCTCTGCCTCTCCAGTCCTGGAAAGGTAGGTGTCTGCCACCATGTCCAGATTTTTGTGGCAGTGCTGAGGAATCCAAACTCAGATCCTCACAGCAGGCACATCACTGACAGATCCATAGCTCCAGCAACTGAGTGATTAACTATTTCTAACAGTCTATGGATATTGAATACTTGATCCTACATTCTGGAAAGCTACAGGATTAGTATATTTTAATATCTTGTTGTTTCAACCCTGACTCTTTTCAAAATTAAATTTATTTACTCATTTTACATTCTGACTTCATCCCCTACACCCATTCTCTCCTCCTTTGTTTCTGTTCCCATGGATATCAACAAAGCACAGCATATCAAATTGCCTTAGGACTAAGCACCTCCCTCTTGTATAAAGGCTTCACAAGGCAACCCAGTGGGAGGAAAAGGTTCTCAAAAGCTAGGCAAAGCATTAGAGAAAGCCTCTGTTCTCACTTTTAGAAGTCCCACAGGTAGATTAAGCTACACAACTGTCACATACATTAGGGGGCCTAAGTTGGTGGCATACAGGTTTCCTTGACCCTTGACGAAGTACCTGTCTGGATTTCTATGGATTTTATTCTACTGAGCAGTCAGTGGCTGTTGTAAAAAAGACACATGAAAATATGGAGTTGGATAGATTTGTGGTTAACCTTTGCTATGGTCTGAATGTTTGTGTCTTTTCCCACAAATGGATAGCTATGTTGAAGTTCTAACTCCCAGTGTAGGATGTTTGAGGATGAGAACTCCAAGGAAGTGATTAAGTTTCAATGGGATTCTAAGTGGGCCTCCTTCAGGGGACTGATGGATTCTA
>PVIH01003943.1:12444-45275 GCA_004025045.1 Sigmodon hispidus
TGGGCCTCCTTCAGGGGACTGATGGATTCTAAGGCTGGGCCTCCTTCAGGGGACTGATGGATTCTAAGGCTGGGCCTCCTTCAGGGGAATGGATGGGATTCTAAGGCTGGACCTGCTTCAGGGGAATGGATGGGATTCTAAGGCTGGGCCTGCTTCAGGGGACTGATGGATTCTAAGGCTGGGCCTCCTTCAGGGGACTGATGGATTCTAAGGCTGGGCCTGCTTCAGAATGTCCCAACAAGAGAAGCTTCTAGAGAACTTGCTTTCTTCTTTCCTTCCCACTGTTGCCCTGGACACTCACTAAGTAAAGGGCAAGCAGGAACACAGCAAGCCACTAACCATCTACAAACTGAGTTCCCAAAGAAACCCAACAGGCTGGAACCTTTGTTTTCATATCTAGCCTCTAGCTACCACCACCCCCCACACACAAATTAGTTATTTAACCAGTCCAATCCATGATATTTTGTTATTGTGGTGCAAACAAATTAGTATAATCCTGTTTCTCTTATCATCTGTGGGATCTAAAAGCAGCCCCTCAGGGCTTCTAAGCCCCAGTTTTATCAACTGTGATTCATATAATGTCATCTTACTCCATACACAGCTGGAAAGTTTAAATAAAAAATTTCCCCACAGAAGCTAACAGTGTGTAAAGAGAAAAGACTTATATATTTCATCTCACCTCCTCCTCTCCTTCAGTTACCACTGCTCAATCAGCTAGTTTCATTTTTAGTTACCTCTTTTTTCCCAAATCACATCTTCTGATTATGTCTTTTGGTTCTCATATCACTTGGCAATATGAAAGGGATGCTTGAGATTGAAATCCAACATCAAGCCAAAAGAGAGAGAAAGGCAATCCTGTTTTTGATCAGTCTTCTTTCTGAAACATTTGAGAAAGAAGTCTCAGGTGTGAGCATTTGTGAAGTTGGTACCTGCTGGACTCCCAGGACCTTGTCAGTCATCCGGAGTTATGCAAGGAAACCCCATTTCTCCTGCAGGAGCAGATGCTAATTAGAGTAAATCTCAGACAGTCTTCCTCAGAGCTGAGGATTCTCTCAGATTTACCAGACAGAAAATGACTTCCCCCCCCCCCGAGGAGGGGGAGGGGAAGCTTACAGTTCCTTCAGTGCCATCCTTGGCAAGCAGTAGAGGAAATATCAGAAAAGAGCAGAGAGCCTCCCCTAATGGTAACTTCTGTTGCCAAGAACAAAACATGATTTGAATGGGGAAGGAAAATACAAAGGGCAGCATGTGCTGACGCATCTGAATGGGAACCATCAGGAGGAGCCCTGGCAGAGGAGATGCCCTGCAGAGCTCTGCAAGGCTAATGAGACAGAGATTTCAGAAAGGGGACAGGAAGAAAATCACAGTGCAGAGGTGCAGCTAAGGCACACAGACATGATAGATACCTAAGATCTGTATACAGATTGTGAAGGAGCAAGCTGTCAAGTCAAGAAAGGACTTAATGAAATTAGGGAAGTAATTTCTTTTTGAAAGGAGAGCAAATTAACATCAGAAACCAAGAATATAAGGAAAATTGTCTAGCTTAAGTGTATGTGTTAAGAGACATAATATTAAGATTTTGAGAAATAAAATGAATGGAAATTTAGCACAAGCTGGGAAGAAAAACATTAACATGTAAAAGAAAAACACTTCAGTGAACTTTCCTCTCATCCTGTAAGTAGGAACACAATGTATTTGTTCATTCTGAAAATAGTCATTATTAGTTTACCTTAAGTAATGGATGCCAGAGGTAGAACGTAGAGATGGTAGCCAATGCCTCCCACATTCTATATTCTTCTCTTCACACTAAAGCTGCCATCATCTTTTAAAGGCATTCTTACTTTATACAGGAGAAAGGAGGAGAAGATGGTGGTAGATTTGAAGGTAAGAGCTCCATCAGACTGGATGACATTTCCTGTCTCACAAACACTGAAATCTGAAAAGAAAAATATGCTTTGAAATTTGTGACATATGACATTTAACTCCTAAGTAACATTTTCCAGAAACTGAAACAATGGCATTTCTCTTTATGCATTTTTTGTTTGTTTCTTTTACAACTTAAATTTATTGAAATCAAGGAGTCTTATTCACATTACAGTCTCTGTCTAGAATAGAACGTAACTATAACAGGGATTATTATGTGATGGCAGATGATTGTTTTACAGGAGAGAATGAAGGAAGAAAGGCCTGAGAAAAATCTTAAATTTATTTGATGTCCATCTATTCAAAGGGACCATTCTTTTTAAATTAGTCTTCCTGCCTCAAATATATTTAGGCATTCTAGTCTTAAAAGTACAAAGTACACCCACCAAGTCCACCATACAAAATCTCACTCATTGTTAGCTTTCATTCAATTTATTGGCCACTTTAATCTAGCATTAGTGACTAATGTGACCACGCTCACTGAGAAAGGACCCCCAAAAGATGAATATTACTGACATTTCTTAGTAATCACCAATAATTTTTTAAATATGAATTAAATTAGGTCATTGAGGCCCAGAAAGGCTTAGATTTAGACACTATTCTTATAAATATCATATACTACTAAATACTACTGTTATCCACTGCAGGTAAGAAACTTCCGTGAAATGTGGGCAAAAATGTAGACAGAGAGGCCCAGTGAGAGGCAGCTAACCCTGTCTGCATTTCAGCTGCAGATACTCACTGAATGTGAGTTGGGTAAAATCAACAGTATTTACATTTTTGTTTTAGTCTTCCTATTTTTTTAAAAATGAGATTAATAGAAACAGAGAAAGGCCTTGTTCCTGGGAAGAAATGAGAAAACATCTACACATTTCACAGAACTGGCAACAGACCAAAGTCTAGATGCTACCAAAGTTCAACCTGGTTTACCAGTGAGTTTTATTGGAGTTACAGACAGGAATATGGGTGAGCAGGAGCAGAAATGACTCAAAGATAGCTGAATCACTGAAGCCCACCCTAGCATGGTTGACAGTTCATAGAAGCTGGCAACCTAGCGCATGTACTATATGGCCTACAGGCAGCTCAATAGGCTAGAAGCTGTTTTCTGGTATGTACATCTTTCAGGCCACTAAACTTGTCTGAAAGTAACTCTTAGTGGTCTTTCTTATTCATATAGTCTTAGGGAAAAGGGGACTAGTTGAATCTAGTTGGTTTCAGGGACTTCCTGAAGCTATTTGAGTTGTTTACTTCCTGTCCTAAAGAGATTTCCTGCAGGATGTAATGTTTCAACCTTGAAGAACATTGGTGTACAACAGGTCTAGGTCTACAGGCTGTAATTTCACAAGGCATGTCCGTCTGTCTTTGAAGGCATCCTGAAAAGACTGACTGTGGAATAAATGGGTTGATTCCTTTGTTTTGAGTTGGACTAATTAAAACAAAACAAAACAAAAACTCAAGGGGATCTGGTATCTCAATTAGTAATCCCAAGTTAGTGTTGTCAGCAGAATCCCTGTGCCTTTGTGGAACATGGCAAATGACCCCATATATATATGTCATTAGGTTGTGAAAAATAATTTAATATCTAGTTGTTTCTTTAAGATCCAGAGCAGACAAGTGAGACCTAATCTCTTGAAAGTTAGAGCCTTAGTATGACATAATCTTGTGCCTATCCAGATAATCACATATGAACAGTAGGTATTTTAGAGGGTGGTAAAAAAAATTCAGTCAATACTTATGCTATTATAAATTATTTATAATACTGTTGATTATTTCTATTGATCTTTCAGATTTCCATAGTACTAAAGTATAATACCACACACTTCTAAATATATATTTCTTTCTTCTACAATACTCCTAGATTGGATAGCAGATTATGAATAACCTCAGTGTAAAATATCCACTTTCTTCACTAACCTATTGTTTACCGGCTTATTATTAACTGGTTTTGAAAAATTGAAAAAAAAATCACTGGACTTGTCTGAGCTCCTCACCCCCATATGTGAGTATAAAATAATAGCTAGGGACTTGAGAAGATATCTCAGATACTTAAATGTGTTTTGTACAGACATGAAGACTTGTTTTCCATCTCCAAGACCCTATAAAAAAGGTTTGGCATGGTGGCATGCACTTGTAATACCATCTCTAGGAAGGCTGAGACAGAAGGATCCCTGTAGCTTGCTGGCTAGCCAGCCCATCCCAGTTGATGAGTTCCAGATTCCTGTGAGAGATACTGTTCCTGCTATTAAAAAAAAAAAGAAAAGCACACACCACCACCACCACCAATAACAATAACAACAAAACTAAGGCAAGTGATGACTAAGAAACATCTAAGGGTAACTTCTCACCTTAACATGCACATGTACACATGTGTACCTTTGCACACACAAAAATGTGCACTCCTCCCCAACACACACACACACACACACACACACACACACCCCACACTGAGCCGATCTCTAGGATTACTGTAATAGTTAAGTTAGCCATTTACATATGCTTCACCAATAGCACCTGGAAGATGATGGTTACACAATCATGTGTGAACTGCTTGTTGCTACAGCTCTTCTATTATTTGAGTCTCATCCAACCCTATAAATGAGGAAGAACAGATTATTCTCATTTTGTATTAAAGAAACAGATCTTAAAAATTTAATATCATTCTCCAAGTTCATGAGCCCTGCCTGCTTGATGTCAGAACCTAATTCTTCTGGAAGCATATCCTTAGGATCATTTGGTACTCAAGTGTGGGATAACGTAGTCCTTCTGGATCTCATATTCCTCACTAGGGAAATTTCTAAGGTCCCTTTCAGTATTCTTTTTTTTCGTTATGGTGCTTACCTTTTAGTTTCAAGTACAAGAAGACTTTATGTTAACTTTTCACAACTGGAAAGCCAATGACATAGATTGCATGAGACACCCTCTGAAGAAAGCTCATGATGGCCAGACAACTAATAGTCATCTATTCCTTGTGACATATTTCTCTAGTATATATTCATAGTATTGTCATCATCACAATTCATTATTTATTGAGTGCCATCTTTTTGGGTAGGGCTTTGCAGAACACATACCAGACATGGCCTCCATCCAAGGAAATAGAAATGAAATTCAGATGGTCATAATTCGTGCGATAACGATGAAGTTCCTTGGGTTGTGCAAGCGTGCTCTGTAGTGAGATCAGCCTTGGATAGCTCAAGGCAAAGAAGCTTCCTTATGAGAGTAAGAGGACAATGTCGTTAGGCAACAAAGGACCAAATATACTCCCAAGTATAAAATGAATCATGAAGGGCAGCAAGAAAGAGAATGACAAGGTGAAAAGTGAAGGAGAGAATGCCAGGATCCCATCAGTCTTCAGAAAAGAGGATAGTGGAGAGAGCTGAAGGAAAGCAAATGATATTGTCCAGACCTGAGACTTTGTGGCCGCATCCCATTGCCATGTGCTATTTGTCCTGGGACAGACTGAAAGAACATGCCCTCCCTTGTTAAGGGAAGTGGCTTCACATCACTGCTGTGTCTAGGAGTGGAAAAACTGTATCACATCTGTACTGGTTTTTAATCTCTGTTTGGATTTGTTTGTTCAAGTGAATGAAAATGATGTGCTATTGTTATGTAGTGATGCCAGAAAAAAAATTTCACCAGAGACTTCAAAAATGTTTTTGGGATCCTTCCTGTTTCATGTGGTTTCACTTTCCTCCATTTTCTCTCCTCCTGCCCTTTCACCCTCTTTTCCCCCTGAAGCACGGCTTGGAGCCGATGGATTCATATCATGTGATGGAAGGCTATTTGGAGACAATTCAGCCAGGGAGGCAAGCCGGCTTCCAAAGATAAAGTGATGGGGGAGAGGTCTAAGAGTAGATGGACCAATCTACAAAACCCTCTAATAGAAGCACATAATTAATGAATTTTCAAATTCATAGCTGAAGCTGATGAATGGGGATGAACACACCCCCATCTGGGAATAATTAAGGATCATTTATAAACTCCTCAAGGGACAGAACAATGTCATCACCTTTCTCAGTCAATCCCCTGGGTACCATAGAATATGTTTAATCCATGGAGTCTTTCAGTATTTATTAAGTACTAGACACTCTGCTAAGGTACCTAAAAAGACACATGCACAAACAAGGCACATTTATCTTTATGGAACTTAAATTTTGGAGAAAGGAGGTAAAACAAGGTAAAATATGCTATCTGTATTGAATAAGATAAAGCCAAAGATACGGACATATATTAGCAGAAGGCATATGCCCTTCAGCACTCCCAAGCACTTTGTTCAAACTGAATTAAATACAAATGGCAGCTTATTGGCTCTCTTGACTGCAAAGAAAAAAAAGCATTACTAGATGTAGACTGAATAGTCTACCAGGAATCTCTCTCCGAATTTTGGCTCTGTCCTCTACCTTCCTTTGCTTTGAACTATTCCTTTTTAAATTTTTTTGTTCTTTGTATATTTCATAGAATGTGTTTTGATGATATATACCCTACTTCCTGTAAGTTCCATTTCTACTCCTGGACTCCCAATCTCAGTTGTTTCCTATTTGCTTGTTTTTTTTTTTTTTTTTTTTTTTAATAGCTCATCAAGTCTAATGAACGACACTCATCTATACACCTGGGTGTGGGCCCATCAACCCACCAGGAGACACACAATTAAAGAAATCTGACTCTCCACCAGAAGTCATCAACACTCAATAACTCCTCAGTCAGAAATGGAGGCTCATATTCTACCCTGTCTCCCCAGTTTCAAGCTTGAATATTGATTGGCTTGATCTTGATCTTGTAATAGTCAGACAACTGCAACTGGAGTGAGTTCATGAGAGCAGCAACCTTGTCATGCCTAGAAAACAGGGTTTCTGTCTGGTCCTCCCAACCCTGGTTCTTATAGTCTTTTAAGGCCCCCTCCTCCTTCCGCAATGTTCCATTAGGGAGTTGTGTGTGTGTGTGTGTGTGTGTGTGTGTGTGTGTGTGTGTGTGTGTTGGCAAAGCTAACCCTTTGTAGCTGCAGGTTTTTTGGCTCCCACCTGAGGAACATTACCAGTGAAATACAACCCCCAATGAAAATAAGGATTATAGGAACAGGAGGGTGTGGATGCTAGGTACAGAAAGGGAACAAATCTTTGAAGATACCTCAAATCAATGCTAGGAATGTATGAAGGGACATTTGTGCAGTCAAATGCTCTGACCCTGAGCTATACCCCCATGAAGGAACATTTGTAAACCCAGAAGGATGCTATGTTTCAGAGATAAAGATAGAAAGATAGAACAAGCATTCACACCACACAGAACCTACTCACTTGGGCATATCTAATTGCAACAGAGGGTTGAGACCTTAACTATGCCACCAGCATACCACAAAAGAAAAGAATACATGTTGGTGAGTAAGTCATCAGATCTCAACACAATGAAGAATTTTTTTAATATGAAAAATGCTTGAAATTATTCATAATAGAGGTGGTAGCCCTGGTAAGGAGTGAGCCGGGGAGACAGGCACTGAGGTATCCCTGTGTTCACATTCAGGTTGCAAAGGCATGGTCCAGGAGGACACATGCCTGAATGCAAGACGTTCTGAAAAGTTATTTACCAATGGGTTAATACTCCCTGTTCACACTTTAGGACATCGAGGAGAGGCAAGATCACTGACATTGTTTATTTATCGGTACCATTTGCCCTTATACAATATAATCATAGTATTTTGTGATATGCTAGTTCCAATAGACACAGTATTTAATACCTTGAAGAGAAATTAGCCTCGTTTCTGGAAGAAAGAAAGTAACTTCCTTAAGTTTTATTTGAAGTAGAAAAACAAACAACAAGCAAACAAAAACATCCCTAAGAGAAAAACATCTGAAGTATATTTCTTTGGAAGGGTGTTCTGATTATTTAGTATGAGGAAGAGATGTTTATGAGACATCACTATAGGAGACACATAAAAACATTGTGATAAAATACATTCAGATTTCTTTAGAGCTTCTCTTTGAATTTCAAAAAGTTCAGGTGAAAAAGCAAGACAGGAAAATGGGACAAGAGGATTCACTGAGATGCTTGTCATTAAAACAGGCTTATATCTGAGAAGAATGGATAAGGTGGGGGACTGTTAGCTTTCTAACTTTATACCTAATCTGACACAAGAAGAAAAAAATGATTTTTTTAAAATAAAGATGATTGTTTAAGAGCCACACTAGCTTGGAAATGACTTTGTTCTACACCAACGACCAGTTCTTTCCCCACCGCACGTACACACAGAACAAAGGCAGGGCCATAAATTACATGCGATTGGATAGGTCTTTGAACTGCCTACACATAATTCACTGAGATGAAGCAGAGAAAAATAGAACCATGCTTTGTTGGTCAGAAGGCTTTTGTATGGTTATCAGTCCAATTTCACAATGTACTTTCTGGTGAAAAGGCATACCCTGATAATTTGTCTCTCTGATTATTTCTTGGCATCAGTGGAGACTTTTGTTTTCTCAACAACAATCCAATCAGTCAGAAAAAAACCCTAGGTCCTCACTAGTCATTCTGGGACTAAAAATAATTTTACACATCTGGATTCTCTTCTTCCAATAAGTTATAGCTTCATAGAATTTCATAAAAGAATGAGTAGCCTTCAAATATGGTTGGGTAGTAAATACACATGTCTTTATTTTTTTGTAAAATTAAAAAAGCATGAAGGAGGAATAAAGTTGTAGTGAAAAGTAGCATTCCCTGGAGGCCCTTCCTTCCTTCCTTATCACTAAACACTTACTGAATGCATGTTACATGTAGATGCCATAGTAAGTGCCCCTAAATTTGTTATCTATTAAAATATTATTCCCATAGACAGTTATTTGTAAACTGTATGACCCACAGTGTTCTGAAAAGCTATTCAGTATTAGATCATAGAACAGACAAGCCTAATCTAGTCTGGGAGATCCAGGAAGACATTCAAACACAAATTCTAAAAGATGGACGGAAGCCATAAAGGACACAGGAGAAGTTCAGGCAGATAGAACAAAGATCAGAGGCAGAACTCGGGGCATGAGAGAATAAAGTAAAAGGAGAGACTAACAGGGAGCTTCCCTCCGTTTAGACCTCCAGATCCCCATTCCTGTGCACGTAGTTGTTGGCCTAACGTCTTCTCTCAGATGTCCCACTGATGGGTCTAACTCCCCAAGTAAAAAATAAAGCTTCGCATTTTCCCCCTTACAACCTTAAGCTTCTTGTTCAATATTTGTCAGTCCTGAAGCATCTTTTATTTAGTTACTTAGACTAACAAACATTAAAAATTTGCTTCTCCTTTCTTTCTTTCTTTTCTTTTTTTTTTAAATGTGAGGTGGGCTGGTGAGATGGCTCATTGGATTAAGATGCTTGTTGCTTTTGCAGAGGACCAGGATTCCCAGAACCAATATGGTGGATCACAAAACTCTGTAAACTACAGTTCCAAAGTGATGGTTTAATTGTGGAGCCTGGCTGGAAGAAGTATGTTGCTGGGAGGCAGGCTTTGAGAATTTATAGCACCTTCTATATGTGGATGGAGATATGATCACTCAACTTCCTGCTGCAACATCTCCATTGCCATTATGATGGTCTCTCCTCTGAGACATAAATCCAAATAGGGTCTTCCTGCTATGAGTCATTTGTGATGATGGTATTTTTGTCATAGCAACAGAAAAGTAACCAAGAAAGCACCTCACTGGCTCTGCCTTGTCTCATCTCTTTTATTTTCTATCATTACACTTAGCTGTACTTGATAATATATTTCCCATGATCATTGGTCTTATTGAGAACATGGTTTGTATTCTTTTTGCATATTTGTCTAGTATTTAGAAATTTTGTGAGTCATTGTGGATAGTCAACAGTTATTAGTGGAGTGAATAGAAAAACCCATTATGCAATAAAGAAGGAGCAGTATGATGTGAGGTTGGGGAATTAGCTTTTCAAATGTGCCGAGATTTGTAGACCAACTGAAGGATTTTGGACATTGCTATTAGTTCAAGTCCTAAAAGTTAGGGCTCCTAAAGGCTCCAATATTGAAGGTTTGGTGGCTAGTCTGTGATAGTATGATTGGAAGGTTTAGACACCGTTATAAGGTGGGAACTAACGTGAGGAAGTTATGCCAATGGTCAGGCTCTTGAGGGGAGAAACAGAAGCTCCAGACACTTCCTTTTTTTTTTTTTTTTTCTATTCCAGCTGCCAGGAAGTAGAAAGTTGCTATACACAGTCCATGCTGGGATATACTTACTCACTCCAGATGCTAGAGTGCCAGGCTACCCAAGCTCCAAAACTGTCAAAACAAACCTTATTATTTGTAAGTAAATTGTCTCAGACATTTTATTACAGTAACAGAAGGCTGACTAAAACAAATGTGAGAAAGATCTGGATGGCTTTAAGAGGGTGCTGAAATAAATTTGGTTTTTATTTCTAAATTTCCCAATAAAGCATGAACTTGAATGTTTTCTTGACCTCAGAAATCACTGGGCCTTCCAGTTATGAATGCATTTTAATTGTTTGGATAACTATTTTGAATTTCACTTGTGAGATTAAGAACAATTCTTCCTATTAAACCAGATATTGTATAATTTTTAATTTATAAAATAAATATGTGGAACCTAATCTATAGAATAAAACATTATCTTAAAACAATTAAATTTCATTATTGCCAAAAATATATGTTTTATGCTTTTACATATTAAATCTTACAAGACATAGTTCATTTATGTCCTTATAAAGATTGTGAATCAAATAGAATGTCTATTACAACAGAATATAAAAAGCAATTCAAATTTAAAAAATAGAGTGTGGGTCACAGCTTGACATGACATTTTTAAAATTTTATTCTATGTGGCACTAAATTTCCAAAGACATTCAGCAGTGTTTTATGAAATTATATTGCCAAGAAAGCCTCAAAAGGACAGATCAAATGAAATAGTGGATTTCTGGAGCCTTTAATTTGCTAGAGAATATTGTGAATCCCAAGGGAGACACTGAATGCAAATTCTCCCGTTTCTTTTTCTCACTCAGCACCTGTTCTGTAGAATGTGGTTTAGGAATCCTAAATAAATGGGAGCCCAAGACAAACAGTAACTCACAGTATGCTAGCACGGCTGGTTTCATGGCTATGGTCCATGATGCTTAGGAAGAGTTCTCTGCTAGACTTGATGCCGTGCTCTCACCACCATGTATTTGTAATGAAATTTTTATTTATTTATTTATTTATTTATTTGCCTTGGTGTTTGCCTGGAACTGGAACTACAGACAGTTGTTAGCTGCCATGTGGGTGCTGGGAATCGAACCCAGGTCCTCTGGAAGAGCAGACGGTGCTCTTAACTGCTGAGCCATCTCTCCAGCCCCCTGTAATGAAAATTAAATGGAACTGTGGAGCCAGTGCATGTGCAGGGGATTCATGCTGAGCAGCAGCAAGCACCCGAGGGGGCTTAGGCCAATGTGTGCACTCATCAGTTGATTGGACTTCCTAGAGACAACACAGTGGCTCACAATAATCTGTAACTCCAGTTCCAGAGAATATGCTGCCCTCTTTTGGCCTCGGAGGACACCATACAAGCACAATGTGCATAGACAAACATGCAGGCGAAACATCTATACACATAAAATATAAACAGATACATTGTTTTAAAAAAGCGTACAGATACTGAACTTATATCATTTTCAAGCTGGAACAGTCTCTAGGCGGGATGAATTTGTTTTCATTTGTACAGACATTTATTGAGATAATAGACAAGAAAACTAACTATTCTGATGATCTTTAGAAATGTGGAAACAATCCTTTCCATTACAACTGTTTCCTTTAATGTCTACAGCCCTAGAGGAATATTTACCTAGGGCTGGAGATACAGCATCCTTTAACTTTGTAGGGTTAAAGGGAGGCCCCATCAGCAGAAGTAGCCACCCATTGTCTGTCCCTCATGTCAGTCCCATCCCTTTCCATTGAAGGACTAAATCCTTATGTGATCCTGCCAAGGGACTAGCTTTCAGCCTGGTCATTTTAGGGAAGTGCCCTTCTATTCTGACAATTTTGTGATGGCTTGTTGAACTTGCTGACTAACAAACATTTGCATAGTTAAAATGTTTAACTGGATTATTGCTGTAAGTAAATAAATAAGATGTTGAATCTGCAAACAGCAAAGGGTTGATGCAACAATCCTCATTTTTCTCCTGGAAGAAAACAGAACTCAGAGTGGGAAATACTACAGTTAGTATGTAGAAAGTGGCTGTGCCAGGCCTTTAGTCCAGGCTTTCTGGGCACTTAAATAGGTTTCTCCTATTGCATAGCACTGTGTCTCTGTTTATTTAGTGCTTTGTTGAGCTCAGTGAGCTGTAGTTGAGATTTTCAAACCTAGTCTGCTTCGTTTGTTTTGTTTGAAGTTTTGTTGAACTAGCAGAGCATTGATTTATTTTCCTTTTTAAAGTTAGAACGTTAGGCAAATGGCCTCAAGTTCCCAAGGGAAAAAAGGCACACTACATTCTATGGACAGTCAGCACACACTGGGGGAGGGTTGGTCCTTCAGTTGTGTGAATACTGACAAAGCCATAGGGCTTTCCCATGTATTTCCCTATGGCTTCTCCATCTTTATCCTGATTACACTTAATTTGATATGAGGCTCTTGACATCACCATCGGGCTGTACAGTCTAGAAGCCAATATCCTATTTGACAGTCACCTGGATGTTTAATATGGTATTGCATAATTAAGTGAAGGATTTTCCTTCCAGAATTTCTTTTTATTGTCTTCTCCATATTCTAGTAAATGACATATCCATTTAGCATAAAACAAGATACCTTTTTCTTTTCACTTCCCAGAGGGTATGTATTAATGTTCCTCTATTTTTAACTCCAAAAATAATTCAAACTTGCTCATGTCTCTTTATCACTGTAGACTCAAACTATCATGAGCATTCTTATCTCCTACCTGGGATCTCACCTTAGCCTCCTAAATGTCCCTTTGTATTTTCTCATACTTCTTATCACTCATGCTCCAGAAATGAACTAGAATGTCTTTCTTCAAATGCAAATCAGATCTTGTGATATTTTATGTACAACTTTGCCATGCTTGTCTCTCTAACATCTATTTCTACTCTCCCCTAAATTTCTTATAGTTTGGCCCTACTGGCTATTTTTTTTAAATACCAAGTATATTCTTGCCTTTGCCCTAATTTAGCTGTTATCTAGCTATGAGATCAGAGTACTTTTAACATCCCTTCATTTTTTACTCAGTTAAGTTTGACTAAGATGTTATGACAATGACGTTCACACAAATATCTCATTTTACCAGAAAACAGCTTGGTAAAAATGATGATGTGTCCCTTAGCCCTTCCCCAGAGTGAAAGGATCCATACTATGTCAAATTGCCTTTACATTTAAAGTTTCTGAAGTCTTTTTTAGTACTTCTCATAAGCCACATTTTTCTTGGAGTGTTCTGGTCAGCAAGAGAAGACAGTTTTGGAAGTGGAGGATCACTCTCCATCCAGTGAGTAGATAAAATAGTGGTTCACAGAACTGGTCATTTGTGTCTGGTACAAAACTCTCTCCTGAGACTTTGTTTTAGGGAGCACAAACTTTATCAGGCCAGGTGGTGGTCTGGTGACTCTCCTTGTCAAACCTATTTTCTTCTGTCTTCCATAGGCACTACTTCGGAGGAAGTCTTTGACATTCCCAGAATGTTTCTATTCTAGAAACCACTTCCCAGAGAGCTTACTCTGCAGCCCTACTAGGTTCCAGTTATACTCTGGACATAGAATTCAAGAGAGACCAAAGTGTCGGAGAAGAAGGAAACAACATTAAGGTTCAGTCAGGGATAGTGTAAGAAGATATGGATCAAGAAAATATTACAGAGAAAAAATGTCTACAAATAAAAAGGAAGAAAAAAGACAAGGCTGGTAACCCAATTAGCAGATTAGGTGGTTAGGATTGCATCCTCTGAGAAATGTGGGACTTGTACTCTGAATGATAAAGCATAACCTTTGCAAAGATTTGAGACAAAAATACTGAAGAAAGAGAAGACTCCAGAGTAAAACCTGAAGAGGGGATTGAGGTTAACATGCCTAAGAAACAGAAAATCAGAGCACTTAAGTGGCTCTTAAATGTCAAGTTCTAGCAGATGTCATTGTCTTCATTATTTCAGTCACATTCACCATGTGAAGCTATTATTTGTATTGGCCAGCGTTTCAGCAGGAAACAGGTGTCTCAATGACCAGCCATTTACAAAGACATGAGGATGGGTAAGCTGAGCAAGAAGTGAAGTGACCCAGGACTTGTGACTTGGGAAGCCAGTCTGCTGCCTGTTGTCCATCACTTCCACTAGTCTATTACTGGAACCTGGGGCTAACACAGAGGGCAGCTGAGAAGCTATGCGGTAAAAGCACTGTGCGCGGGGGGGGGGGGGCCCACTAGCTAGTACCCCATCTCACAGTAGTGAGGAGGGAGGCAAACAGTCCCAATTGCTTTCCCTCTCTGCCCATCAGTTTCTTACCACAATCTCATTGTTGAAATAAAGACACAAACAAAGCTAGGTAGAAAATGTTGGAGAACAGATCTGCAGAAGCAAAGAAAATAATTTATGAAGGGTAGCAGTGTGTGTGGGAGCTTTTACTGATTATGATAACTATTCTTGGTTATCAACCTGACTATTTCTGGAATAAACTGCAACCTGGAAATGGAGAGAAGACCTGTAAGAGATTATTTTTTACTTGTTTGGAAGTGGATGAATCTACTTCTAGTCCAGATCTTTGAGGCAAAAAGATACACACCTTTGTTCTGGATCTTGATGCAGGAAGACCAACCTCTAATCTGGGCCACAGCTTCTGCTGGAAGCCTATATAAGGACATGTGTGGTGGGAATGTTCATTTCTATGCTGTGAATAGCATTCTGTAAATAAAGGAACTGTTTTGGCCTGTGTGGAGTACCATAGAAGTAGGTGGAGGAATCAGAGGAGAGACAGGTAGAAGGAGGGTGGAGTCAGATAGACTCCCTCTAGCCACCAAAGAAGAAATATGTAAGGGACCCAGGTGAGCTGAGAGCACGTGGCCAGATAGATTAATGGAAATAAGGTGAATTAAGATGAAAGAGCTAGCTAGCAATGTGCCTGAGACATAGATCAAACAGGATAAAATTAATATAAGCCTCTGAGTCATTTTTTTGGGGGGAAAAGTGCTCATGGGCAGGTCAAACCTCTGGCTCACTGGGGACAGAAACCTTGCACAACAGACATGAAAAAAGGAAGCTTTTGCTCTTGGCCAGCTTGCTCTCACCTTGTTGGCAAGCACATTCCATCACTGGCATTAGAGCTTCTCTGGAATTCCAGTGTCTACTGAAGACCAGCTGAGATATTCAACATTGTGGACTAAGCACTTTCTGGATTCTTGGACCTTCTGTTCATAGCCTGCCATGGTTGGATTAGCTGGACAGTAGACTATAAGTGAAGTGATTCTAATAAATCTCAAGAATCTATGTGTATATACATATATATATGGAGAGAGAGAAGAGAGAAATTTATTCTCTAAGATCTGCTACTCTAGAGAATCCTGAATAATACACTGCTTCTAATTTACATCTTCTCTTCATTTTAGCATCTCTAAAAGTTACATACTTTATTATCAATATACATAGCATTATAGTTTAATTAGCAAAAGTTTTCTTATTATTTTATAATTTTATTTAAAACAATATGTTTTAAAAAATAACTGATGGTATCTTATTTTGTCCAATATGCTCATAAGACCTAAGTTCAAGCATCTATCTATCATCCATCTATCTATCTATCTATCTATAGTTCCATCCCTGTGACCTGGCTATGTGTACTCTTAGATTGTCACATGGCACAATTTGAAGAACCAGCACAGTGGTCCAGTGTGTTGAACTCTTACCAGTATCTAGTTCAATGCTTTATCTGTTAGAATTATCAAAGGCATCAACTGAAGTCATTTTTATCATCTATCACATAAACATTGCTTCAAAACATCTAATGACTACATCAGAAATTGTAGGAAAATGTACCTCCCAAGCTCTGACTTCAGATCTCTCTCAACCCCCCAGCTCCATCGTGCTGTCCTGCATCTCATGTGCTTAATGCCTTTCCTGAGCACAGAGACTGAAAGGCAGTCACAGTGCACTTCTCCATCTCCAGCCCTATCTCTGCTTTCACTTTAACCAATAATAGATGCTCCATTTTTCCCTCATAATTGTGTTCAGTTGACTGTGACTTGGTGGGTAATGGCTCTAGAAGGAAAGTTCAGAAGAATATTCTTTTCCTAATTGTATAAAAGAGATTATGCCATGTGATGCTGTCCTCTGAAGAGACAAAAAAAATTGAATTATAATCCAAGGAGTTCCCGTTAACCGCATTACTTATGAATCTGTGATTCTCCGGTTTTCTTCTCTGTGCTTTCAGCCATAATGACATCATTTTCAGGGCCTCTTGAGAATTCCTGGCTCATGCCTTCCGTGTGTGTTTATCAGAACTTTTACTCTGTACTGAACACTCACCTGGTCATTTCTTCTACTGCTGAACAATAGCATGTCTTTTAGGCAAGATTCTTAGGAATAAAATGCTGTGTTATACATCATCCTAGATTTTAGAGTCATGCTTGCCTGGCCTTTCATGAAAAGTCTGTGCAGATTTCATAAGGGTACACACAGAGAGATTATACTCATGTGTTCTTATCTGCTGGAAAAGGCAAGCAGAATAAAGGTTGATGGGCTTACCTGAGTTAGGGTTAGGGACGTTTATTTCTAGCATAGCCCAGGGTCATGTATGAGAGAAGGTTCCTTGAAAAGTAGATTTCAGATAAAATTGGTATTTTGGAGGGACTGGAAATAATACTTCGGTACATTCTCTGGATGAACCTGAATCATGAGATGCCCCCACTTCCTGTCATTTTCTATATGTGTAATGAAAATCAAACAGAACATTATAATTCCATGTAGGCTCTTCCATTAGAGCAAGGCAGAAGCAGGCAATGAGCAAAAGAGACCTCATTCATGCTTGTGTTAGTGGGTCATTCAAAGTAGAAGGCCTTGCTGGGTCTTCATTCCCAAGCAGCCAGGTGAATATACTACTCAGAGCTAATGCTCCTCAGCTTTTCTAGACTAAGACAAGGCAAACAAGGTATCACTGCCCGCTCACAAAGTCCCCAAACAGTATCCACATGTAAGTATAGGTCTGTCCTATTTTTCCTCCTAAGGATGGTCAATGCTGTCCACATGCACTGCTCTAGGTGGACATTTGTCCAATATGTGGCTGATTTTAGGGCTTGTATAGACAATCAGGATATGTACACACATGCACATATAGTCCCTCATGTTATGAAGAGAGATGAGGTAAGGCAACTTGGGATTGTGGCCAAGTCCTGGAAAAGAACTTGGAGAAATGTAAGAATTCTAAAACTAAACCTTAGGGTTAAGGTCATTTCCAAGTGTTTTTTTCTTTTTTCTTTTTTCCTTTCTTTTTTTTCTTTTTTCTTTTTTTGTCAAAGTAGAAGCAAAAAGAAGAAAGAAAAAAAGGGGGGGTGGGAAGGGAGATGATAGTTTATTTAGTCGAACACCAATTTAGTTCCTGTTAAATATTTGACACAGGTTTTCTGGTCCCCCCCCCCCCCCGTTTGTACCCTCTGGATGGTCCTAAGTGACCCAGTTTACATGATAGTACCAAAGAGAGTTACATAGCATGCTCTTTACTTTCATTGACGTCTCTTTCTTGGACACACTCAGACCAGTTCAAAACCCAGGGATCTTCTCACACTGATACAGACCTTGACATTTCATGCTCTGTGCTGTCATATATTTACTACGAGTACCCACTTCGTAAGTAATAGAGGTGCTTGGGAGACAGCAATGCCTGAGGGGACACTTTCCCACACACACTGCCTGTCCATTGGTCTCTTGTTGATTCTGAAGCGGCTGGTTGAATACTACTGTGAAGATTCATCCAAGAGGCCATTTTTATAGAGTTATTTTCACACCAGTTAGGCTTTGATGGAAATCAGAGTCTCTTGGATTATGTTGCAGGTAGGAATCTATGACTGTTGTTTCCATTGTGGGTCTTTGGCATAGATTATTTAGTTATAACCTTGTTAAATCTTATTCTTTATGAATGCTTACTGTACAACCTAGTTAGCACTTCAGAGGTTTGAAGTGGGCTAAAACTGACTGGATGTTAAAATCTAAAGGGATTTGTTCTTTTTCTTTTTGACACCAAATTCTAAGGTTTGTTTGTTTGGTTTTTTGTTTGTTTGTTTTCAGGTACAGAACTGAGTGAGTAAATACACCAGACATTTATCCTTTTGAGAAAAAGAACCTTCTCCCAAGCTTTACAAAGTAGGAGAGGCTAACAGGGATTTAATTTGAGAACGTTGGACTCTCTTCAGTTAAATTTGTTTTTATAGAACACTATTGAGCATACAGAGCTGATTAGGTTGTTATAGCACTCTGCTTTGAGGGACACCTACTTGTTTTGTACTCTCCAGCACACTGGGACAGTTCCTTTGGCTCACACTCAGTGTAGCTCACCATGTGATTAGGACAGAGCTAAAAAATCCACTATCAAGAAGAACATGTTTTAGATCAGGTGGTGTCTGACTTTATGCATTTCAAAAGGAATGAAAGATTACAAGCATAGCCAATTTTATTAACTGGTGTGGCTTGTCCTTGTAGCCTAGGCCTGTCAACTGGGCCATCCAAGAGGCAGAGGCAAAATAACCCACAAGTTCAAGGCCTACAGAGGCTGTAAAATGAGTTCAAGGCCAAATTGCACAATTATTGAGACTCCATTTTAAAAAGTAAACAGAAAGCTGGCTGGGGCATAGCTTAGTGGTCAATATTTGTCTAGTATTTGTTAGGGTTTGGGTTTAACACCTCCCCCAAAACACACATACACTTGAACACCCAGACATGTTTCTTTCTCCATGAGTATTTCAGATCCTGGTGTAGAAAGATTAAGACTGTTGCAAAGACAAACCCAAGGAAGCTGGGGGGTCTGGGAAGCAGGAATGTCATTCTAGTATCTTCTTGATTTCTCAAATAGTTTTGAAAGTTAGAAGTATTCTCATCATTCTTAGGAGGAAACAACCTAGGAACAAAGATCATATAGTTGGAGATATGCAAAGCAAGGCTCAAAAATTGCAGAGGTCTTCTTTTTTCTCATGGCCTGTTGGCCAACCAGGCTACAAGGACAAAAGGAAGTGGAAGCTGGTGGGATGGGCTCACCGCTGTGAGTATGATAAAATTAATCTCCCAAGAGAGTCAGTTTCAGCAAGCACAGCTCAGTTTATTGAAGCACTCAGGCTGATTTATATGGCCCAGGTGTGTGTGTGTCAAACAAGGAAGGGACTGCACCTAATTTACATATGCGGACCTGATTGAGGACAGACAAAGCTTGGTGACACGCCAATTTAAACATCAGAGCCCATGGGAAGAAAGAGAGGAGCTTATGTGCTGAGTCATACAGAGTTTTCAGGGACAAAGGTCACCTTCCTAAAAGGTCAGACATCCAGGCCTAGAGACACTATCCAAATAAGACAGGGATGCAGTTCATCTGCAAAAGGATCTTCCATATGCAGACCTTAGAGAGCTACCTAGACATGGAGAAATGGAACCTTAAATACAGGGACACCAACAAAATATAAATTCTTTTTTTCTGAGATTGACACTCCTCTTCCACAGCTAGCATTTCCATGTCTAAATCCTAAAAACTATTTGTAAATTTGTATTTTCTTTGATGGATAATTACAGCCTCAGTGATCCAAGTCCCTGGCATGCATGATAAGGATGCAAGCTCTGGAGCCAGAAGACATGAAAATCGTTGGCTTATATAATACTGAATAGATTATTTCCACTACTTGAACTTTATGAACAAACAGGGACAAGATGTCCTCAAAAGGTCACTATAAGGATTAATCAAATAAAAGTACTTAGAACATTTCATAGTACACTGTATCTGCTCAATACCTCTGAGCTATTTTACCCTATTAAATCCATCTAAGCACACACTTTTTCAAAACATATTCAATTTTATATGTCTGGGTGTTTTGCTTTTATATGTCTGTGCACTGTGTGTGTGTGTGTGTGTGTGTGTGTGTGTGTGTGTGTGCACATACATGATACCCTTGGAATGCAGAAGAGGGTGATTGTTCCCCTGAAACTAGAGTTACAATTTATTATTTGCTACCAGGTGGGTGCTGTGAATCAAACCAGCACCTCTGCAAGAGCAATGAGTAGTCTTAATCACTGAGCCATCTCTAGCTCCGAAGTCATTCTTAAGAAAATATTATCCATGGATATATGGATATATATTAGTAACCTGGATTCAGGGAAGTTGGTGTCTTGCTGGAGATCTCTAAATAGTTAACACAAAACAAGAGTTCTGTCTTTTTTTTTTTTTTTTTAAATTAAGGTGTAGGTTTCCCTCTCCTACAAAGTCAAGATGGTGCTTGCAAAGAAGCCTCAGTAAATGTTCAATACCAAGGATTAGTCTGCCCTTGGATGGAGAGCTGGGATAAGTCTATATTGTCAGCCTCAAAGAAAGTCTGGTCCTCCTAGTCAGATTCCATCTTGGAAATCTGTCTCCATAAGGTAGCACAGAATGGGACAAAGCCTTCAATGAGAAGATGAGTGAAGTACATGGACAGATGAGTGAGCCTGGCAAGCACCGACATTAAACAGAAGCCAGGCAAGGCACAGCCTTCACCTCCGCTGTGTTGTGCATCTTCAGCTCAGCGCCAAATCAATATAAAACCACCAGAATCACAGTTGTCAATGATACTCATTTAACAGCTTTCACATGCAGGCACATGCAGTGAAGTTTGTTGCCGTTTTCACAGTTTTATTTCTATTTGGTGTTGAAGAGACTGATATTTGGAAAGACTCAGTTAACAACTCGAGCCCACAGCTAATAAAGCTGAGGCAAGATTTGAGCTTGGAGTCCTGTGATACCAAAGCCTTGGCTGCCTCTCAAAGGCTAGTTACTGTTCACTGCATATTGGGAAAGGGGCAAGCAGAACTATACATTTACATAACCAGTGACCTCTACACTATGCTTTGGTTTTGCTGGGTCATAAATGTCTTGTGGAAATCATCTGTTACATCTCAGTTTTAAGCTTGGGTTGTAAGTAAATAATAACCCTCAAAAGCATGTTCCAAATAACAAGTTCATACTAATTTAATATATTGCAACATTATTATTTGTAGAAGGTAAATATATTTGGGTAGCCTGAAAACTGGCCTAAGTGTCTTAAGTTTTTCTTTTCTGTGTGTGTATGTGTTAATAAAATTTTATGGACTCTGAGATTTGTGGCTTCTGACAAAGTCTGCAAAGGACAATGAGATAATTAAGGCGTCAAGACATCTATTGCTTACGCATTTTATAATCCTAGATTGTCATTTAAAGGAATTATAATTCAAGATAAATCCAAAACTCAACCATGTAGAAACACAATACTCAACTGGAATGATGTTCAAAGGAATTGCAGGTTCAGAATGAATAAACCCATGGAAAGAATCTGGGTCTTTTCTTCCCTTGTGAGTGGATGAATAATCAAGAATAGGACCAGAGCACAACAATCCCTGTGTAGTTGAAAGTAAACTCAGGCAGTTAACGGCAGCTGGAAGAATTCAGCAGGTGAAGGAGGCCAACAACTTGGGTGGTAATGGCCACATGACATCTACTGTTAAGAGTCAAGTACCAGATGAGTGACATAATGATATATATGACTTGCAGCTACTTATTCATATAATAAGTAACAGCAAGATAATATCCTCTAGCTTTTATTAGTGAAAATCAAAGAAGTATTAACAAAAAAAATCAAAAGAACTATGAACTTTCAAACTTAAACAAAGGTTATTACTACTTTCTAACTGAAGATAATTCTATTTATTCCAAGATTATTTATTTTAAGGTATATATTATATGTGAGTTATGTATATACATGATTTGAATGCAGTGCCCATTATGGTCAGAAGAGGGCATCCTATAACTGTAATGGGAGTTACAGATGGTTGTGTATTATTTGCTGTGGATGTGGGGAACCAAACCTTGCCCTCAAGTGTTTTTAACCTATGAGCCACCTTTCCAGCCCTCAGAAGATAACTCCTAATGAACTCTGTGAGTACTTTTTTCCTCATAACTGTAATATCCCTGCTTCTAAAAGTTCTTATGCCAACTAACTTTGCTTCAAACAGGTCAGAGTTTGTATTGTGTAAGCAATGGACCTAATAAGTCTACTCTGAACTATATGCAACAAAATAACTCAATAGCAATATCAAAATGTTCTGTGACTAATACTAAAGATAGCATTTTTTTCCAATTTGGTTATAGTTCAGTGAGCAAATCATCCCTTTTTGCTCATAAAATGAGTTTTCATGTCTTATTTTAAGCTGTCAAGTCTTTGACATTAACTACTAATACTCCCAAATTGTCTTTGATTGCATCCTTCCTTGGACACACTGCTAAATTGCATCTCTCATAGTTCCAGTATCTGGGATGGCTGGTGGTTCTATACTTTCTTATGGTGATGATGGTTACCTCTGAGCTGTGTGGTCAAGAGCTTGTGAGCCTCCTCTAGGTGATCTTATTTTCAACCATTTATCAAATGATAGAAAACCACCACAGGTTTTTAGAGTGATGTCTCTTAAAATGCAGTCCCAAGTACAATAGCATCATTGTTAATCTGAGAATCTGTTCAAAGTTCATAAGCTTGAAATCTATCCAAGGCTTACTAAGTCAAGTAGTCTGCAGGATGGTCAGCAAGGTATGGTCTAAGAAGCTTCTAGTAGCTCTAGGTAATACTAGGGCCCCAGATTAGGAAAACTATACATCCTGGATGTGTGTCCATACAAAATGTGTAATATTGACCTACCACACAGCAACTCGTCTTGCAGAATCTCCAAGCTACACTTTAAGAATATATTATAAAGGAAGAACTTTTATACATATTCTCACATTTTTTTTTTTTGCCCATTAGGAATCTGAAGTTCACTAATATGAGACACTCAAAAGTTTGTATAAAATCACATTACATGTTTTGTTCTGTGTAACTGATATTTCCTTCCATTGTGTCAATTTTCATACATTTTCTTTCTTTGGGGGATATACTTTTCTTTTTCCAAACATGCATTCTATTGAATATGCCATGAACTTCTGTCTGGAGGCTACCTCTAGAATTTGTACAAGTAGACTCAGAACATTTTTAGTTGGTATTACTATAGCAAAGTTTTAATCCTAGATTGTCATGTGGAGAAAGTTTTGTTGTTGTTTATCTTTTTTTAAAGAAAGAACAATGTCTAGGTTCTATCAATGTTCCAGTCCTTCATCTGTTATTCCTGAAGTTAAATGCACTTCTAAATACACTTAATAATTATATTATTAAGATAATAATTTTATTTTCTTTATACATATGCATATAAAGAGGGCTTTTAAAAGTGCATCCAAATATGGTCTTGTTTTAAGGCTGATGCAATAATGGCACAAAATCATGGGTTGATTTACAAGTTTAATATCTGTACTTTCATGCTGATCTAATTTTCTAGTTATCTGTCAATATATATGTATATATACACACATGTTTGTGTATGTGCATGCATTCATGTATACATAAATACTCAAATAGTTGTAAGAATGATTTATATGATCAGAGGCTGAATACTCTTTTGCAGGCTGCAAAGTCATGAGCTGCTCAGTCCAATAATTTGGAAACGTCTGACAAGAGGTATACCAATGATATAGCTACAATCCAAAACAGAAGTCCAAGATGTTCCACAGAAAATCTTTATTCAAAGTTAAAGAATATGATTTCTGGCAGTAGTGGACGATGAGAATAGCAAGGAATGAATCCATTCAAGAAGAGTTAAGAACGCATATGTGTGATTTTTCCCTCTCTTCCATTTTTTGGGTAGCTATTAGGTCTCTGATTTATTGAATGGTACAACCTACATTCAGGGAAGATCTTTCCTTAGTCTGATGACCTACAAGCGAACTGTCTGTGGGAATCTCCTTAAAACACATCTAGGAGTATGCTGTGCCAGTTTTCTAGGCATCTATTCATCCATGCAGGTTGACAACAGAGATGAAAACTCACATATAAATAGCTATAGAATGTTCACTTGTGGATTTCCTTATCATTGTGTCACAATGGCATGTGAACTATGAAAATCTTGGGATAGATGGAACAGCCCATTGAAGGGTAGGAAAGTAGGGCAGGGTAGGTGTCAGAGAAATCAACTTCCTAGTTCTATATTTTTGAGCCCTACCCTCAAGGAAAAGCTTGTAGCCTTCAGTAGACAGACTGGAAAGAGGTCATGATGTGTCAACACACAAGAATCACTGTGAGATACATACTTAATGTGGCTGCCGAATGGCCTCCTCACTTCCTGAAACACTGAAACACTTCTATGAAATCTAGGCATCTACCATTGTTCTGAGCTTCTGGTGTACCAACGCCCCACCTTAGCTCAAGGCCTTCTGTATCACTCCATGTTCTAGCAAGGACAGGATGACTCCAGAGCAGCAGAGACCCCCCCAGGACACTGAACCAGTTCCGTAACTAGCTTTTATCCTGTTGGGTCTTAACCATTGCTGATGAATTATGAAATAATTTAAAATCCCCAAATCTCTGCACCTATTTCTGTATGTCTTATGTTTGGTGTGTTTTACTGATTTACTTCTCTGGTTTTTTTTAATTTTTCTAATTTCCAGCCCTATATTGATGATGAAGAGAGAAAACTTAGCTCAAGAAACGCCATTTTGCATTCTAGTAGCTATTTTATAAAAAGATAAAATAAAGTTTAGTTTTTCATTTCTGGCAAGGGGGGTGGGTGCTGCCCAGGTCTGGGAGAATAGTCATGCCTGCTCAGTCCTGGGAAAAGAACATGTCCTAAAAGAATAGACCTAGCAAGGGACTTCCCCAGTTCTGAGAGAAGACTACCTGCGGGAGATCAGCCAAGACATCAGCCCTGGTCTGGGAGAGGAAAAGATTTTCACTTGACTAGTTCTGGGAAAAACCAGCCACCCCAGGTGGGGTCCAAAGATACCCTGAGGGAGAAAGACCCTAAGCACAAGCCAATCAGTAGCATGTCAGCAGTGTACCCCCAAGCAACCAACTTTGTTGTAGCGTTTTCCTATAAAAAACACCTTGTAGCTAAGGGCACCAGCTACTTCCTGCTCTGTTGTCACAGAAGCTTGAAGTATGCTCCCTGCCTGGCTTGTATTGTGCTGCCAATAAACCTTGCTGTTTACATTCCAGACATGTCTGGCTTCAGTGGTCTCTCTGTGGGTGGAGCTCTAGACACAACAATATGAAGTGTGTCATATTTATTGTTTTCTATAATTCCTGATATAAATGGAGCCTTAAGGCTGTTAAGAATTTAGAAAATGGTCAGGATATAGATGAACATTTTTGATTGCTGGATCCGCTTTTTAAGTGTGCTATAAGACATTTATCATTAAGTTAAAAACACACAATAAAATTTGGGCTCAAAGTCTTTCTGCAGTTGGCTTTCTTGAGTTCAGATCTTGTTTTCTCATTTACAATACATCATGTTGACTCAAAGTAATTTCATAATTAACCTAGTTTTTATCTATTATATGGAAATAATGACAGGAACTACCATGTAATGATGTTATCAGTAATAAATGAATACTTAGAAAGGGTAGGCCTGCCATAGGGAAGCATTCAGATTCAGTGTGTATACATTATTTGTTTACTACCTGCGAAACTCACTTTATTATTCTACTGTGGTCCCAGGAAACAAGTATACTATATTACATATGACCATGGGCATTTCACACAGGAATACTGTGCCCTGTTTTGCTTGGGACTGCTAAATTAACTAAGACAAAGTAAATTTGGCTCCAGGTTACATAATTTGCTAATGGATGTCGTAAAACTTGAGTTTTCTTCATTAGTTAAACATTACAATAAATTTTGGTCTACCTTTGTGGAAATGCTATCTGTGAGGTCAGCTTCCCATAAACCATCAATCCATAAGAGAAACAGCAAAACAAAACAGTCACCATGGCCTTTTTGACCTTGGCTGTGACTCATCACCCAAAAAGCTTCACCTGACTCTGGGTATGTATGACCTTGAACCAAGTCAGTACCAGATGTCAGGCATTGTACCTATGCTTGTTGAACTTGAACTAAGATGTGAAAGATGAAAATTTAGGTAACACACAGAGGGTACATATCACATTTTCAATATTCACAAAACAGCTAGCCTTCCACAAATACTATCGGCATTAAAAACCATGATTTTAAAAATCACCAAAGCAACTACTATTGTTAATAACACAATAACTATTGACTTCAGTTTATTGTGAAATTTTAATCTTTTTGGATTTTCTTTATTCCTATCTTAACAACATCCTGTAAAAATGTAAATGGAACCATGTTAAAATTTTTGACTTTTTAACTTCTCAGTCCTCAAGGAATCCATACCTCATTTTCCTCATTCACTTATCTATACAGACAATACTTTTGATGATTGTAATTTTCTTCTCGTTCAAGAATTTCTATCAAGGCTTTGGAATTCTAGAGAATGCCTCAAAGTGAACTCTGAAGGCTGAGGACTCAAGGGCAGAGCAAATTGCTTTCTGACATTTCCACACCATGACAAATGGGCCACAGAGTCGGAAACCCCAGCTGTCAGGTTGAGGAAGCAGCTTCCCACTGTCATCCTGCTCAGAGAGAAGTCTCAGAACTTCCTGAATTGGGCATTTTTTCAAATAAAGTTTACTTTTATACTTGGAAGTTTCAAAATTTCTCATATTTCTTTTAAGTTTGGAGACTAGGAAATTTGGTTACTGATAATGATTTGTAGCAATGCTATAGCAAAACTCAGTATTCCGTTTCCTGTTTTTATTTTGTTTTTAATGTTTGAAAATTTCTGATTCATTGTCTTCACCCTCCTTCCTGAGTTTTGTTACACACTCTCTTCAGAAACCAGTGTTGATTTTCAGTTAGATTCATTTTCTACTTTGCACATCTGCCATCTCTTATACGTTTGTCCCCTTTTATGCCTTCTGGTGTAAGACCGGAGTCTGCCTATTGCTTTGGTACGGTGACTCTTCACAGCAATTCTCTGCTTTCATTGCCCTTGCTGAAGGCTGAGATCATCCTGAAATCCAGCTTTGTGTATCTGTACCTCTCCTTTTGTCCCTGGGCTAAGGATGCCCAGTATTTCTCTCTGAAGTCTTTCTGCACGTGTGTTTTGTTTATTTTTGCTGTGTTACTTTTTAGTATGGTCAGTTTACATAACTTCATACATCTGAGGTGTTTATCTTAGAGTGGAGTTTGAGGATCATCACAAAGGTGGGTCAGCATTGACCTGATGAGCCTGTGGGTTAAAAATTGAGGAGAAAAAACAAGATTTGAGAAGTGATGTTAAGCAGCAAAACTGGAATTAATGTTAAAACAAATATAGTAGGAGAATGTTAGAGCTGAATGAAACCCTGAGCTAGAAAGCAAGGCCAGTGCCTCTGGGATGGGAGAACAGGGTTGAATCATTAAGGTAGTAAACATCCTAGGTCATTTAGACTAAAGGATAGATAAAGCAGACCCAACAGGAAACGTATCTGTCCTTATGACTGAAGTTCAGCTGGATTGGAGCCACATGGATCCTGACAGAGTCCTTCCTGAAGCAATATTTAGCTCAGGCTGGTCATCAGTGTTTCCTCAAGCCCGCTAGTCACAAATGTGCAATGACATGTATTCATTTGTTTATTCTATTCCTTTGATTTCTCCTGGATGATTCTACAGATATGTCAATGGAAACATGGAAAAATTCTTGGGAGCTTTAATTTATTCCACTACTCTAAAACTTTGATTTCTGAATTTTCTTTGAAGGTATTTTATAAGCCACAGATAATGATATGAATGCAAAATGTTAAGTTTTGATATTCTGCTTACTATACTACAAAAATTCTTCCTTCATACTATGCCCAGAACAATCTAGAGTCTGTTAGCCATCCAGTCTTCTGGAATCTATAGTGTTTGCATAGGATAGTTACCAGAAGAATAAATTCCCCAAGCTTATATGAGATACAAGCATACCTGAGAGAATTTAGAATAAAATTATTAAATCATGCTGGACTTTCCAAAGCCTTAAGCTTATAATCTCATCAAGAGATGGCTAGCTGGAAAGTTGAATTTCTAACATTAGAGCCATTTGAAGATGTCATTTGAATGTCGTATAAAGGTTCAGGAACTTAAAAAAAATAGCTGATGTATCTGAGAAGTAGGAAGATTGAAATCAAGCAAGATTGAGACAAAGTGTGCTTTACTGAGTAAAAAAATTATCCTTAGGCCCCACCTTTAGAGAGTGGAGGAGTCCAGCTCAGAAATTTGCAAGGCAGACAACACTAACTACAGCATCTCCTGAACTTCATGAACAACCAGAATCCTACCCAAGCATCTCTCTTACATTCTTCCCTTGACCCTGCATGTTAAATCCATATCAACAGACTTGGTACACAGTGTGAGATGACTAGCCACTTAGCCCACAAAATAAGTCATAGACCAATGAGAAATTGCAAGAGGGATTTTATACACTGACTAACTTTTCCAATCATGGAGGAATGTTTTCTTCACTTTATTCAAATTCTTATCCCTTGCCTTTGCTTCCCTTTGTAAAAGATTTCCCCAACACTTGTTTATTGATCCCACTTCCCTTTTTTCTATGTATCCATAACTTTTAACTACTTTATTTGTTCTTCTGTGGGTGGCTAGAGATAGACACAGTGAAAACCAAGAATAAATGATAGTGTAAAACCCAGGAGGTCTCAACCCTACATAAAGAACTACTGGCAATTGCAGTCGTATGTTCCTGGCCTGGCCTAGCCTGGAGGTTCAGACCCACCCACAGTTGCTTAGTCCTAAATAATCACACAAAGGCTTATATTAATTACAAACTCTTTGGACTAAGACTCAGACTCATTACCAACTAGCTCTTAACAACTTAACTCAACCCATTTCTATTCATCTGTGTCTTGCCACATGGCTAGTGGCTTCCCTGTACTTCAACATTTTTGTTCTTGGGGTGGTGGTGGTGAGTGGATAACATCTCTTTTGACTCCGTCCCTTTCTGTTTTATCTCTGCTTGGATTTCCCACCTGCCTCTAATCTATCTTGCCATAGGCCAAAATGGATTCTTTATTAACCAATAATAAAGCATAGTACAGAAAGACATCACCACGTAGGACAACTTATGGATGCTGGCTGTGGGAGAAATTGTCTTACCTAGAGAAGAGGATGCCGACTGGATATCCCATAACAAGTGGTCAGTACCAAAAACATATATACAAGAGCATTATACAAACAAAGTATATTTGTATATAAACACATGCATGTAGCAACAGTGAATGAAAAACATGACGATGCATTAGAAATAGAGGAAGTATATGGAATGTTTTGGAGGGAGGAGGAAGGAAAAATGATATAATTATATTCTAAAAACATAAAAATAAGAATTACAAAACACTCATGTGAAGTGTTTTTGTCACAAAAAAATGTAAAATCAACTTGACATATTTGGATGGAAAGGGCTCATTATGTCATATGTAGCTTATCTCTAAATTGCATGCAACTAAAAAAAAATGTGTGATATCTCAAATCAGCTGTCCATTCTGGGCTCTAGACCAAAGGAGTTTTGACACACCTGTAATTATTCCAAGCCTCCACTGGATGTCAATACTGCTCAAGGAAATGCAGTTTAGACATTCTAATTTGGCACACAAGAACAACCTATGTCAGGAAGAACAGTTAGAAAGGAGGTTATAAAGAGAGAGGTGCTGATGATAGGAGCCCTCTGCACCAGCAGTGTATCAGATGCAGGCAGAGGGATGGGGCACAGCACTAACAGTAGCAGCATTAGACCTCTAAGCTCAAAGCCTGAATTCTGTTTTTCATGGTGACACTTCAGTGTCTGATTTACACAGAAATGAAACCACATTTTTCTTTTTCCTGTAAAGAATTTTGGTAATTCTGCTAGTAAAATATAAGGTGTTTCATGAAAAAATTAGAGTTCCAATTGTACTTCATCTCTTCTGTTCACTTTGCAAACATATACACATTTCAGTAATGATTGGGTGGGGAAGAATATTTTTAGGAAGAAAATTACCTGGGCTGTTTGGTCTATGCCCAAGGACATCACTAATCTTAGAAGCAAAATAACATGGTTTGATGAGGAAAAATGACTTTTGATCATAATTTGGAACATGTTTTGCTCCTTTCAAGGACTAGTCTGTTCCAGAATTGAAGTAAGATGTGTAAGAGGTCCTTTGTTTATCTTTTTTTGTATTCACAATCTATTCTAAAACTGGGGGGAAGCTTTAAGAATTTGGTGATAGATACATAGTTTCTATTTTCTGAATCTCAAGTAGAAAATAGTGTGCTCTATTGATATTTTTAAATGCTACCTTGTCTTTCTATAAGGTTACTAATTTTTAAGAATAATTTTATTTTATATGCATTGGTGTTTTGCCTGCATGTTTGTCTGTGTAGAGTGTTTGGGCCCCTGAAACTAAAGTTACAGACAGTTGTGAGCCATCATGTGGATGCTTGGAATTGAACCTAGGTCCTCTGGAAGAGCAGATAGTGCTTTTAACAACTGAGCCATCTCTCCAGCCCCCATGGTTGCTAATTTCAAAAACTGTTTATATTCTGTAAGCAGGATGTGGACCAGATTTTCTTTAGCAAGAAATTACCCCACTGCATATTTTTCAAATATCTTAGATATGGTTTATGAATATATTTAGAAAGACTATCAGATCATCAAAAATACTCTTATGCTTATCACGAACTAGAATTGCATAATTAGCAATATTAAAAATATTGAGTAGACAGATTAAATTTTTCAGTGAAAGATTTTAAAATGTTTTGACATCTAGATCAAATTTCTCAGCATAAAATTTAAAATATGGAGATAATCTGATCTGTAGAATTATCTCTAAGAAAGGGTAGTGTTTGAAGGCTGGAGCATAGCTCTTTGCTAAAGTACTTGCCTTTAAGTACTTGCAAGTAACATAACCTGAGTTTGATCTCTGTAAATTGTATTAATAGCAAACAGAAAACCAAAAAACCAAGTGTGGCACTTTGTACTTATAATCCTAGTGGTGGGGAGGCAGAGACACACAGATTCCTGGGGTGGCTTGTTACCCAGTCTAGACTACTAGGTGAGTTCTATGTCAATGAGAAACTCTGTCTTTAAAAAAAAAGGAAGATAATCCAAACCTATCTTCTTCCCAAATCCAATCCCCCAATCGAAAAACCTGGATCCCATCCCCAGCTAATCACAAAGCTCGCTCCTCCAGCCTCCCCTCCTACAACTTATCCCAATAACCAGACTGCAACACCAGCACCTGTTCCCTGACACACACCAGCTGAGCGGGGGCCAGGGAGACAGGCAACACAGCCACCACACCCTGGAAATCCAGAAAAAAAACAGACCAAGGACTAAAACACGTACTAAACAAAGAGAAATCCAGAAATCAGCATCTCAGTTTATAGTCAACCAATTCCCAAATGCCTAAACACTAGTACAAAAAAACCCCAGTAACAGCCAGGGTAATATGTCTCCACCTGAGCCCAGCTATCCAGACATGGCAGACCCTGGGTATTCTAACATAATGAAGCAAAGGAAAGGACCTCAAATATGCTTTTATGATGATGGTAAGAGGTCCTTAAAGAGGAAATTAATAAGAGAAAAGTTATTTGAATAAATCAAACTTCTCCCTAAAAGCCAGGTCATCTATGCTTCCTCCCATGAAGAACAAGCCCCACATAAAATGTTTTCACATTTAACATTAATTAGCTCAGATAGAAGCTATACCGAGTGTGAATGAAATTAGGGTTAGTTAATTCTGCGCTGTAGCCACTTGGCTTTGGAAGGCAGGATGTTTCCTATCTGAGGGAGTATTTAGTGTTCTGAAGTTGTCTACATACTCCCCTGCCTTGTCAGTTGAATAGAACTCAGAACAAGAAACCTAGAAAACAGGTATCATGATGAGGAGAAGGAGGAGCTGGCTTGTACTTCCTATTCCTTGTCTGGATTTTGGAAGATGTAGAGAAAAACTCTAATCCTAACTGGCTACTCTGGCGACCTCTTTAGCAACTCCGCTTCCTCATGTCCCCATCTTCGTTGTCTGCATTTCTAGAGATCAATTTGTCTATCTTTCTTTCCTAGTCATCTGCTGTTCACATCAGTTTTCCTCTGCCCATGGGTAGTCTTGCCAGTTTGCCAGTCTCCCTTATTTTCTATACTAAGAAATTATATATTATATTTAAATAATATCATACAATTATATATTATTTTATATAATAATAAACTATAAATTGTCGTAGGTAGTTTCTGGCCCAGACTTTTGGGCCTAGAGCAGAGGTTTGACTGGCGGTCTGGCAGTCCAGCAGAAACACTGGCAGTCACACAGTAACCCACAAACGCTTTTTTGTTTTAAGTATCTTACTGTTTGGCCTGTGTCTCAAGCACATTACTACTTACTTCTTTCATCTTAATTCAATGCATTTCTAATAGTCTACCTGCCACATGTCCTGGCCCATGGCTCACCTGAATTCCTTACATGGTTCTTCCTTGGGGGTCGGATGGAGACTGACTGACTCCGTTCTCCTTCTACCTGTCTCTACTCTGATTTCCTGCCTATTGCTATGGTGCTCGCCATAGGCCAAAACATTACTTTATTTACATACAGAAAACAGTCCTACTACATTTCCGTTTTTATTAGTTTTGTGCTGATTGACCTGGGGCCCAGGCATATAACTTGCTAACTCCTTCATCTGAACTCAACCCATCTTGTTCAGCCATGCGGCTTGGTACCTTTTCTCAGCAGCATTTCCTCTGCATCTCCTGTGACTCTGTGGCATCTGTGTCTGTTCTTTCTGTACTCAGAGTTTTCTTCTTAGCCTGATAGCCCTGCCCAC
>PVIH01003943.1:45375-149873 GCA_004025045.1 Sigmodon hispidus
TTTTTTTTTTTTTTTTTTTTTTTTTTTTTTTTTTTTTTTTTTTTTTTTTTTTTTTTATTAAACCCATAGAGGGGACAATTATTTACACTGTAACACATAATCCCATTACAATAAAAATTACATTATTATATAATATATGTGCTACATATATAAAACACAAACATATATATATATATATATGTATTTATATATCTTGGGATAGATAAGTCATAGGTACCAGCCATGCTCTAGTCAAAATACCTATAAGCCAAAAATATTCCTTTAATTATTATGGACACAGTTTTAGCCTTATAAAACTAAAGCTTTTAAAGAATGGAGGAGGTCATTTTTAAGCTTCTCTTTCAGAAACAAACACGCTGGAGAGACATCATTTAGTCTGGTTGCAATTGAAAATGAGGTGGGATTTATGAAAGAGTTTGAATTCAGAGGAGATTTCAGTTAAACTAAAGAATGATAATCTTGCACAACCAAGTGAAATCCTTTTTATATTGATTCTAGAATAATTTCTACTAAGCTGGCCAATGTTGAAGTCATAGGGACATCTTATTTATAAGATGCTGAAGGTTTCATAGTAAGATTTCTCTCACCTAAATTCTTGGGATTTTTGTGTTTGTTATTCTAATTATAGTTTATTTACTTATATACTTACCTTTAAATTTTGTTTTCTTTTTTTATGTGTATCAGTGTTTCCCAGCATGTATGTCTAAGTATCACTGGTATTTCTGGTACCCTCAGAGGCCAGAAGAGAGCATCAGATTCCATGGAACTGGAGTTACAGACAGTTGTGACCTGCCATATGATTGGTGGGAATTGAACCTTGGACCTCTGGTGACCTTAATGGCTGACCTATGTCTCCAGCTTTTCACCCATTTATTTGTTTGTGCATCTTGTGCACATATAGGTATGTGTGCTTGTACACATATATAGAGGTTAGAAGAAGGCATCTAGTGTCCAATTTCATCACTTTCCACCTATTTCTTTGAGGAGGGGTCTTTCATTGAACTTGAGTTTTTACTTTCTTGGTTACACTGGAAGCCAGCAAGTCCTAGTGATTTTCCTGTCTCTTCCTCTAAGAGATTGGGTTATAGCTATATGTTTGGAGTCCCGTTCACTATGTGGGTACTGGGATTAAAATTCTGGTCCTCAAGATTACACAGCAAGCTCTCTTAACTGATGGACCATATCTATAGCCCTACAATTCTTACTTTGATATGAGTACTCACCTGTTCAGAAAACAAACTATTAAAATTTCAGGGTCTACATAAAATGGAAAAATAACAGTTTTTGTTTTGTTTTCATATTTCCAAATGATTTTTTTGCCATGTGCTAGGGAATCATATTACCTTCATAAAACATTGTCAGCATGAAGCTGAAAGTGAGCTTTAAAAAAAATCAGATGCACTGTGGCTGTGGCACAGGATCTAGCTTTTAAAGTAGCATCTGTCTAGAGAGGGAGGTCAGATTGTCAACTTGAAACAACCTGAATAATAAGAATAGTCTTTAGGAACTTTGAACCTTTGGCATGCTGTGTTCCTGCTCAGCATATCCCTAGCATCTCCTGTCACTCACTACCCTGGGTGCTAAGAGTACTTATCTGATATTTTCAGTGACCTTAGCTTGAGAATTATCAACTCCAAAGCACAGAGACTCCCAGTAAAAGTTAGCAAGGAGGGAAGGGAGCCTGAAGATACTTCACCGAATATCCTGCACAGGCCTTGAACAAAGAGAGGGGTCTTCCCAGCTCTCAGCCAGGGAGCAAAGGCTCAGTGATATTAGAGGTCATATTTTTAATTTTTAAAATATGCAAAAAAAGTAGTTTTAAAAGACTTTATTTTTATTTTCAAAGGTTTATTGTGGGGAATACAGCAGAATTTGGACTGTAAGTATTTTTTATGAGTTCTGCCTTAAATGGTGTAATTAAGTCCTGAAGAGACATTGTACAGTTACCCTTGGCACCCACTTGATTCATCTTCCAGCACCACAAGACTTCACATATCTTTGGCTTACTAGAAACCATAGCAAAACCTTGGGCACTATTTATGTTGAGTCTAAACAAGCACTGTGGTATCAAGGCCATGGACCATTCCTGCTCCTTAACAACCATCAGTGAAAGAGGAAACAGTGCCGATCAGTTGGTGTGGTTTTGTGCTTCTTGGCTAAGATTTCACTACAGGTTCTATCGTATCGGCCCTGAGACACTCCCTGTGCTTTAAGAAAGGGATGGTGTGACTGATTAATTAAGAACCTTCCTGGAAAGACCATCCAGAGAGAATGGAACTAAAGTCCCCATAATACCAATTCTTGTTCATGGGGAGAGAAAAGTATCTCAGTAAGGGTGAACACGGGTATCTACATTTCAGTAAGCGAATGAGATTTGTTCTAAGTTCTAAAAGATGGTTCTGACAATGTCTATCATGAGCAAGCTAAAAGAGCAAGGCACTGTGTGCCACGGTAATGAGCTGTACTGGTCCCTAGCTCACCTTTGTGCATCTTCTCCCAAGTATTTTCTAGGCTCTTTCCCTATCACAATGGAAGATACTGTTTTCATCCTGGACCGTTGCTCCCACTGCCTACTTCCTCCTGGTCTTTCCCTTTGTCACCACCTCCTTTAATTCATAACAACCAAAGCAACCAGCAAATGTTAATAAAGCTCTACTATTGCTTCTCCCCAGGTTCGGTTCCTTGTACTGGTCTCTATGCAGTTCCTAAAGATCTGTTTCAGACCCCTGGCTCCGGGGCCTCTTCTGCAGGGGAAACTTTCCTCTGAGCTGTGAATTTTGGACTTGCCCCCTAAATTCTCCACTTGAAACTCCTGGTTCTGCTTTTGCTTATAGCTGCCATTAAAGCACATGCACTCATTTTGTCTGTTTTCTCTTGTTGTTCTTACTATTGTGTTGGTTTTGCCCATTATGCCTCTTTTCTCTCATCTAGCACTTGGCTTGTAAAACAGGCCGTCATCAGACATTTGTCCTCTGGCTTTAGAAATCCCAAGGTCTAGGAGATGCGGAAGTGATTTAACAGAGAACAGTCTTTTTGTACAAATGTGAGGACCGCCTTTGAGGTTCCCAAGACCTAGGTAAAGTGAATTTCAGGGAAGTGTGGTGGCTTGCTTATAATCTTAAATGCTTGGGATTAGAGACTGGCTCTGTAAATGAGTAGAGTTGACAAGCATTGGGTTCACATGGGAGACTGTACAAGGTGGAAAGTGATGCAGGAACACCCAACACTGACCTCTGGCCTCCATACTCACTTATGTACTCATGTACCTCCCTATGCATATACCCCATACATGTGAACATGCACATATGCATGTGTACTACATACACTTACACATACAAAAAGTAAAAAGGAAAAATTACAAAGCCCTGTGGGGAAATAGTTTTCTCTTGTCAATATTAGAGAAAGAAGAAAGGTTGCTATTGTATTAGCTTCGTAGAACTCTTGTCAGCAACAACAACAACAGCAACAAAACCAGAAGAGTTTAAAATAGCAGAAATGCTTCCTTTCATTGTTCTATACCATTAAATTCTAACGACAAGATGTTACAGGACGGAATGCTTTTGTGTGGCTTAGAATGAAAACAAAGCCATGTCTCTTTCCCTATTTCTTCTGTTTGTTGTCGACATAGTTCCAATTTGTGCCTCCCTTTTTATATGACATTTCTCATGCATATCTATTTCTGCATCCAAAATGTCTTCTCTGTACAAGCACCAGACATTGAATTAGAGCCTATTCTAATACATCTTAATTTAATTACAAGTACAGTTTATTTTCAAATAAGATCATATTCACTGGTCCCAGAGAACTGGGTTTGAATATAACCATTAACCCATGAGAACCCACTACCTCTTAGAGAATCTGACATTACAATGGTATCTTGTAAGAGTAACTAAAAGCTGGAATTGGAGGAGTGCCAAGCAGTTATGTAGCTAAAGAAAGCTGTACATTTAACATAAGAAGTATATTCATACCAGTTAATAAGAAATTGGCTTGGGGGGGGAATTGTATCTTTCATGGGAGAATGTTGATTTTACCCCATTTCCTTACTCTGTTTAGGCTGTCATAGGTAGGAAAAACAGACCAAGAGATCTTAGTCCATAAACTTATTTTCTTATAGATAAGGAGATTGTAATCCCATGATTGACATACCTCCCAGCACTGAAGTAGCCACTTTCTGTTGATGTCTTCACCTGCCCAAAGGAGAGTATGTTCTGGATATCTCCTCATGTTATCATGATACCAGCACTTGGTATAGGACCCTATCCATATGAACTCATTCAATATTACCAGCTTCTTACACGTTCTTCTATTTCCATTTTGCCACATTTGGAAACCGTGGGCTGTTGGCAAAGCTGATGATTGTATCTGTAGTAATTCTCAAAACCATTCTTTTGACTTCTCAGAGAAGGTGGCTGTGTGTAGTATCTGTAGGGATGTGGTGGCATATCTAACAAAGAAGACCCAAAGAAAGAGTAGACTTCCTATGTAGAAAGCAAGTAAGGTTTCCAATACTAAGATTAAGTACATTATATTGAGTGTGGTTCAGTATTATTTCTATAGCGTACAATTATGCTAGTTCAAGATGCAAAGTTTAAAGGGAAAATCATGAATAAGATTTGATGTCAAAGACTAACATTTCAAATATAAATTAGCTACATTTAATAGTTGTTTATAGTCTTCCCCAGGGAAGAGCACATGAATTGGTTATCCAGTATCAAATGGTCAGCCATGAAAACATGCATACAAGTAACATTATAAAAACTGAGCAGGTTATATTTAGGAATATTCATATACATGTTCCTATATATATTCATATGCATATGTGCATGTAACAACAATTAATGAAGAAAGAAGCCATGAATTTGAAAGCAAGAAGGGAAAGCCATATGAGATGATTTGAAGGGGGGAAAAAGAGAAGTGATATAAATTTTCAAAAAATAAAGAAGTGATAGAAACTAAAGATGTCACAATCATATTTTCATACAGGCTGCACTCAATTTGGCCTATAATGTTTTCCCATCATTCCTTTGGTCACTTTATTGCCTGTTTCTCCACAGTTTCAATACCACTGTTTCCTCAAGCGTCTTTGCACCTTTATTGATATTGTGGTACACCTTCTACAAATGAGGTGCATTTATTCATTCTTTTTAAGTTTTCTAAGTCCACGCATTTTAGGTATTTCTTTTTTTATATGATAGTGTTTGTTACTGTATTATTTAAGCCAATTACAACTGTTTGATGACACATCTGAATTTACATCTACTGCCTTATATTCCACATCCCCACTGTTTCTGTTCCCACCTTTCCTGCTTATTCTTTTTACAGCTCATTACTTTTTTGTTTTGTTTTTAATCTTTACTCTCAATCAGCTCTAAGTGTGTATTTGTTGTATGTAGTGGTTACTCTCAAAACTAAAGATGTTTAAAATTCTAAATGTAGTTGACTTTACCCTTTTTGGAAACAATTATTTTTAAGAAATTTGAACTCCATCCCCCTCATTTTGTATTTTTATGTTTATATTAATTATTTCGTTTCAAGTTGAAAGTATTAGCAATGTCTTAAGCAGTTGGCATTTAGTTAGATTTACATATAAGTTTAATTTTTTGTGTGTGTTCCACATACTTTCTTGCAGTTCAAGTTTTGTCTAGGATCACTTTCTTCTTAATACACTTGCTTTAGGATTTCCTGTGGTAAATTTTATCCTCATGAAAAACTATCTTGCTTTTTATTAGTCAAGACTTTTTTTTTTCCAGCACGCCCCTTTTATTCTACTCTTTTTAATCTTCACTATTCCTGTGAAAATGTAGTTGCAGTTCAGAGATGGGGAAAGAACATGAAGTTGGATGAGTAGGGAGGTGGGGAGGTTCTGGGAGGTTCTGTAATAGAATGGGATATATATATATATATTTGCTTCATATATATATATGCTTTCATATATACATATATAAGCTTAAAGGAAAAGAAAACATAGAATGATTTGTATCTTTATCAGACTAAATGTATACTTTGTTTTCTGAATATGGATTTTAATTTGTTTATTCTGAATTAATTTCTTGACTTTGTAGACTATTACCTCCCATTATTTGAAGGAAACAACAGCCCTGTCTCTTCAAATATTATGAGTTTTATTTTTTATGTTGTTATCTTTTCTTTCTAGAATTCTTGCTGCTCTACAAGGAAATTTTTCAGTATCTTTTTATTTTACACATCTCTTTTCCTAGTTAAGTTACTACTCAAATACTTATACAGTTTTTTTGATTACCCAGTAAGCATCAAACTTAGTAAAACAAAATAACAATATGCTATAAAAATTTGTTTTGGCTTCCTACAAAATGTTTTTGAGATTTTTAAGGCTCAGAATATCTTCATAGAATTTTTTTATTATGCATTTAAAATTTATCATGTCAGTTGGCCTGGAAACGATGTTGAAAAGTACAAATGGGAAATTAAGGTTTTTCAGGGGAATGCAACATAGTCAGTTATGTGGTGTAGGAAAGGAATATTAAGATTATGATGGAAAACTGGATTGAGTGGGGAACGTTCTATGGCTAAAGAGAATATAATCAAGGCACTAATAGTGAGGTCTGGGAAATAGATGCTCTTAAATACTCTTTGGAGGTAAACTTTGTAGGGCTTGGCAACTGCATGGAGAACATGATGAGGAGGAAGCAATTCGAATCAGATGAGAAAATATTGGCAGACAGCGATGGTCTCCTCTTCATCACCTGGCTTTGCCTGTGGGTGTCGGTTAGTTAAAGCATGCATGCATGTTTATGCATTTAAGAATGTTTCAACTTTCCAGCTTATAAAAAATGGACTGTATCGCAATTTTACTGATGTTATTATTTAGTTATTTTGATTTTTTTTTTTATTAGTAGAGTTCTTTCTGAAACACTGCTCTGTCTGATTACTCTTTCTTCAGTTCCTTTTTTAGGGAGGTTAGAGTCTATGGAGCCACCAATTCCATACAATTAAGAATCTGGTGTTTCATTATTCTCTGCCTAATTTTCTTTTAGAGAGGTTACCACTTAGATTTCATTGGTATATCTTTCCCATTATGTTCTTTTATCTTGTTCCTAGCATTTGTTTCTATCATTTTTGGCCTTGCTACATCATTTGGACATCGTGCATTTAACTATTTAATGACTCCTACAATAGTAAGCTCATTGCCCAGTCATTTTCCTTTACTTCATTCTGTGCCCACTCTCAGTTTACTCTACACTGCACCAAAAATAATGCTCCTGTAATTTTTTCTTAGAACCTTATCATTTAAGCAGCTGAATACATGAATAATCAATTAGAAAACCAATTCCTTGCCTCAGTATTATTTATTTATCCCATGACAGTTTCATACATTCGTACAATGTACATCGATCCTATCCATCCACCAACCAGTATCTCTCCCCCCAATCTTTCCTCCATCCTATCTCCCTCCAAGTTTCATGCACTATTTATTCATATTTTTGGATGTAAATAATCCCCTCAGTCCAATTGGTGCTGCCCATATGCACACTGATGTGTCACATTGGTGTGTGACATTCACTGCAGTATGGGTAGTCTATCAGCAGCCATTTCAGTAAGAGTCACATTACTCCCTCTGCAGCTATCAGCTGCCAACAGCCCCTCATCTAAGAGAGACCCTCCTCATACAAGCTGGAGTTTTGATTGGTTTCATCTTGTGTCACTCTTATACAGGAAAGACCCAAAGGCTATGAGGTGAAGTATGCACAACAGTCATACCATATTCAGAAACTTCTCTGAGCCTTGGCTGTTGTTGTTGGTGATGATGATGATGATGATGATGTGTGTGTGTGTGTGTGTGTGTGTGTGTGTGTGTCATACTAAAATTGCTTTTGTTTCAAAGTATTATGTCAAGGCCTTTAAGAATGTTCTCCACAGAGAGTTTAAGGTAAATTCCTTTAGAGACTTTGTTGCACTACCATAAAGAGCCTAAGGAGAGCACCAAAAATTATAACTTATAAATGATGTTTTTTTCCATATGAAAATACATAAACAGAGTTAATTTTCTATACTTTCTATACTAAGTTATTTTGATTTTGGAAATTCTACTAAGATTTATTATAGCATTAGGGACATATATGTGTGTATCATGTAGATTCTGTCTTACAAGCAGTTCAAGATTTACATAATGGGGAAAACCCTAGATTTTAATGTTTATACATTATACATGTGTGCTTGCTTGTGCTTCTCTGAGGAGTACAAAATTTTTTAAAATTATGTTTTTTCTGTGAGGGCAAGAATCGAGTGGCAGAAATAATATTGTACAGAAGGAAAGATTGAATTACTTGCCAAAAGTACTTTGTGAGAACAAATTCATTTATTTTAAATATATCAAATATCAAAATGTAATTTTCAAATTAAAAAAGTGCTATTAACACGAGTTTCTCAATTTTATGTGGTTTATTAGTGTAACTGAGTAATGCCAAATAATTCTTAAAACCGACTTGTATTTTCCATTTGTGCTTTCCAAAATCTGCAAAGTTATTCCATTTCAACATTCTTTGCTATATTTATATGTAGAATATAAAGCCAACAGATTTGGATGTGATACTGGACATCAGACTGCCTATAATATTTCAATGTTAGAAAGAAATTCATAGTCATTTTAGGAAATGAAATATTTAATTTACAAGTATCATTAGGGGAAAAACTTCTTATTTTCTTCTTAGAAAATTATAGCAAATTCATATTCCAGTTTGGAAATTTTGGCAGGACAACATTGTCAGGGGTAAGGAAGCTTCCGGTAAACTGACAATTTCCAAGATGATGGCTTCATGTCTATTCATAAAATACACTCAGCTTTATATTCCCTGTCATTGTTATATTTTGGACTCTTAATCTGATAAATAGCCCTGAAGCTGTAAAATGGCTTTTATGTTACACAACAATTTGGTAGAGTTTCTTTGGGAGGACACAGTTTCTATGTAGGTCTACTTCCAGCTGGGCCAAGATCTAGTATACTTTTAATGAGACTGTTTGTGATGTGCCTTTTCATTCACCTCTCAAAGGTTATTGTTATATAGGGCAGAGAAACCCAAACCCTTCCCTAATAGATATTATCTCTACACATAGGGCTGCTTTTTTATGGACTTTACCTTTACACAGGACTGATCCACATGGTCCTTAGAATACAGGACAGAGGTGAATTTGTCCCTGTTCACAAACATGCCGGAACTCCAGCTCCTTGTCCAACTCCCAGTCCTAACAGTTCTTGAACCCTAGCTGGATAAGCAAGTCTTTTTAACTCTGGATCCGGTGTCAGACAACACTGGCTTTTCTCCAGCCACTTTGCTACCTGTACAGTTCAGGTGACCACCATCTCTTGCTTTTGGTAAGGTAAGCCATTTTCACAATATTAGCCTCACAAATCCATGAGCATAGAGGTCTTTCCATCTTCTGTTATCATACTTATTTTTTTAAAAAGTTTGTATTGTGTAAGTTTTTCACTTAGATGGTTAGATTTATTACAAGAAGTACTCCAAGATTATGAATGGGATTTTCCTCTTATTTCTTTTTTGTAATGTTTGTTGGTATACAGAAAGGCTATTGATTTTGTGTGTTAATTAGCATCTGCCTACTTTGCTGAATGTGTTTATCAATCCTCTCGCTTTCCTTTTCTTCTATTTCCAAGTTCTAACACAAATGATAGTGGAGAACAAAATATTTCCCCAATTTTCTTCCAAGCCCGTAAGATTTTCTTCCCAAGAATTAAATTCTCCCGGTTCTTTTTTTCTCCTCTCTGCAGCCTGTTCTGTTGGAGAGTGTCTTGACTGACCTCATTTTGGCTTCCTGCTGAGACAGATACTCCCAAGAATTTAAAATATCTTATAAAACTCTATATATTAAAAAACTTTAAGTTTTTTTTTCTTTTGGAAATCAAATGACTGAAACAGAATCAAATCCTACTACAACCAAATAAAATCCAGTCATCTCTGTTGAGCCCCTAAAGTGCTCTCATTTCACCCCCTCAAAAAGCTCCCATTTCATTTTGTAAATTCACAGACTGTCTTTGTTCATTTGTAATAGAAATTGATCTTTTCCTGGTGGTAAGGAACAGAACATGAATTTTCTGTTCTGTACACTGAACGAATGTGTTCTTGAGTCTGGTTTTCTTCCTAGAAGATCTTCAAATACAAATAGTGATTTCAGACAAAATTAAATAGAATTATTTCTACTTGGAGAATATTGCATCTTAGCAGTAGTAATACTGTACAACTTAACTGGAGCAAACCAGGTCAGGTTTTCATAACTATAGTTCTAGTCTATACAAAAAAAAATGTAATGAGAATGGGGCTAACTTTACCTAAACTTGGCAGCCTTGGGGTTGGGAAGTAAGTTCTAGAGATTTATAGTAAAAACATTGCAAACTGAAAATTCAATCTTGATGCTTCTAATATTAAAACACTGAAAATAAACATGAGAAATTATTTTTAACAATCTATTTTTATTTAATTAAATATACCACAGGCATTGTGTCCATATATAGTCAGTTAAATGAAAGTGAAGGTTTCTTTGGTATTAAATCTTTGTGATTCAGTGTGCTGCATGTTTTTGATTCTGGTACTAAGTAGGTAATTGGCTACCACATTTGGTAACATGGATCTTGAGCCTGAAGAGTGGTTGCCTGAAATGATGTTACATGAGTATAAGACAGAAAAGGGAGAGCTATGCTCTCAGTGTCTTTCCCAGGCACTCATAAAGTTCTCCAGCATTTAGATGTCAATTTGGGGGGAAATATGTTCCACAAACTCTAGTTATTATATAATGAAAACCCAGAGCTGTAATATCAGAAACAAACCACAGCCACCTAGCCACCTCCTCAGGCCTGTCTCCAGGAATCCTCCAACCTAATGCCTCCAAGTCCCCCAGTCCTCCATTCCTCAGCAGAAAAGGAAGGAAAATCTCTGGGAAAGCTGAAAAATCTTCTCTTGCTCTGCCCAGTTTTTTTTAACTTCCTCTTTTCATATTCCTAAAGCAAGGAATAAAGGTGTGGATCACCCCCTCCCTGACCTGACTTGGCCCTGTGGTTGACTCTGATATTTCAGATTCACTTTGTTAAATATATATCACTACAAAATTGGGGCAAAATAAAGGTTGCCATCTTTAATATAGGTGAAATTGTTCCCTTTAAGTCACAGAATATGAAGATGATACTGAAATCAAGTGTAGCTATGAAAAAATTAGAAATTTAGATTGTCTTGTTTTGTGGTCAGGGCTTCCTATTTCTGTATTTACTTCTCAGAGAGGTTTATATCATTAAGTAGGTTAATTTATTCAGGAAACATGGCATAACATTGAACCCTTAGGAAAAGATCAATATCTGACCCTTTCCTGAATTGGTTCAAATCCAGAGAAGCCAAGGTTATGGATTATATGTCTTTTGGGACCAAGGACCAATCAACTTTAATAGGTGGACAACTGAAGACTTTTTTTTAACTTATTTATTTATTTATTTATTTATTTACCTTGGTGTTTGCCTGGAACTGGAACTACAGACAGTTGTGAGCTGCCATGTGGGTGCTGGGAATTGAACTCAGGACCTCTGGAAGAGCAGTCAGTGCTCTCAACCGCTGAGTCATCTCTCCAGCCCCTTATTTTTCTTAAAGAATAACTGCATTAAGTCATGTGACACTCTCAGAGACTGAAGTTCCCATATCATCTATGAAGAACAACCTACACTAGAGAATGAAAACATATGGATGCTAAGAAACATGTAAATATAGGTGTACACACTAATCTATTCATTCATAAACAGACTAAACAAGAATGCTGAAAATACATATTTAGAACAAAGTGTTTAAACTGTTTGGAAAGTGGGCAAAGCAGTCTAACCACAGGAAATACCCCAGATTGTGGTTTTCTACTCTGTTTTGAGGCAAATTGCTGATTTGACTATCATATAGATCAAAGTGAAATGGAATTATGCCACTTCTACATCAATATCCAGGTCTTACCAGCTGGAAGAGGTCCTTTCAAGCAGAGGCCTAGAAGAAAATAACTGGCTTTAACCTCTGAGAGCTCTGGTATTCATCTGGCTGAGCATACTGTCCAGAAAACAGATTTCAGGTCTGTGGTCATATGTCTACTGTGAATAGGCATGTCCTGCCCCAACAGTGTAGATATTGTGTTAAGTGTTCCAAATTAAGAATATCTGGTTCAAGTGGTCCCAATACTATTTCTCGGACCTGAGATTATCTCTCTCCCAGAGTGGTCTGCGTTGCTTATTTGAATTTCTCTAAGCTAAGGCTTATGGTTATTAGAGTGGCACTGTTTATGTGTCCTTAGACATGAGAGCTAGGCTAGATATACACAAATCCACTTGAACTTTATAGCAAACTGCATTCTAATAGGGAGAAGTATGGCTTGGGAGGCAGAGCCAGATGGTATTTATTCATGATCTCATCATATTCTGAAATCTTACTCAAAGAGATCCAAGGATTTTATACTTGGACTTCATTGACCTCTAAGGTTATTTAATGATATATTTATATTTGACAAGACATACTCTATCTGTTAGAGTTTTAGCTGACATATAATTTTTTAAATATGTGTGCCCATGGTATTAGGTCCTCCATTTGAAATGTAATTCCAGCTTGGGTCTCTAGGTTTAATTTATAGACTAAAAATAGCTCTCTTATTTCCAACCCCTCCCTGCCCCATATTAACATGTTAGTCAACAGAAAGGATTAAGGAGAGAAGATAATATTCTTCTTTTTAAGGTGAAATCTAACTAAAGTCTTTCTGCTCATACCAGCTTGTCCTATGCTTTTGAATGTGTAAGTTGTTTACTTGGGACCTCATGCTCTCAGCTAAAAGTTGTTTCTGAGGAGAAGGACCATATTGGACAAGACAAGACAATTCATAGTTGGACACATTTTTCTCTTTGCAAATGAGTTAGTCTCTTTCAGTTATACTATGTATTCTATATACTATATATATGTATATATATACACACTATATTCTATTACTATTATAGGATCACCTTCAAAGTCAAGGGTCTTGAATGATCTGTGACTCTCTCCATTGGATGAGCATAGCCTGCTATGGTCTATAGCTATGGCAATAAAATGTGGGCTTGAAAAATGGCTGAAAAGAGTAAGTTACCTGCTGCACAAATATGAGAACCTGAGTTCAAGTCCCCCCAACTTATATAAAGCCTTCTAGGTTCATATATAAGAAGCCATAATTGTTATCTAGTCAGAAGTTTTACATATGAAGTTTTTTATATTATTTTTTTAATTGGCTTGTACATTTTGTCTTTTCCATATTTTCAGCATCTTGTCTGAGGCCAACCAAATTATTAGGGTCAATTGGGAAGAGAGTGACATATCAGGATTGCATCTGGCCTGTACTCACTGATACCAAAGCAACACTTCAGAAGACATGCTGGACAAAAGAATAGTGACATTGTTCTGAGGACCCTGTTAATACTTTGCAGCTACTTCTTAGCTCTGTTTTAATTTTGGGAGAAATAATTAACTTGTACATACTACTCATTTCTAACTTAATAGACTGTCTATCCTTTGAGATTGACTGCTACACACAAAGAATGTTTTATAATGGTACACGCTCTTCAGTTTATGCTTCCACATATTGCGGTTCAAGCTTTCTTGAACTACAGAAAAGGAAGTCTTTCTCCTTTCTAATATTTATTGACAGCCTCCAAAAGAAGCCAATACACACTAACATCTGAGGTTTTTCAACAAGACTTCTATAGTCACAGACTATGTTCACACATATTCGGCCTTCTAAGACATCAGAGGTAGCAATTTTCATGGACTTGTTTTCACAGTGACAAAAGTCACCAGCTCTTACAACTTCTAATCAATACTTCACAACTATTAAGCCAATGCCATTTATGTTAGGTCCCATTATGGCATTCTAAGTATTCAAGTCAAAATGTACCAAGCTTCCAAAGCTGTTGTTTTGGAGTTTCTCAATAGCAATAGCCCAAACAAAGTATCGTACTTCTATCTCCCCTAAATTCTAGGTTAAATTAGTCCAAAGTCAGAAGCATAGGTCTGTAGATGATCTTTGCTTTTAGGTTTAAAATGGTTTCTTCAGCTCCAGTCATCCTACTTATATTAAATATATGTATTTCAGAGTTGGGTTAGGACCTATAAGGAGCACATCTCTTCCTTTAAAAATATGAGTAAGTCAGTAACACAGATACTGAGTACAACAATTAATAAATGGCACCTTCTGAAATCGAGAAGCTTCTGTAAGGCAAAGGGTTAGGGTTAGGGTTAGGGTTAGGGACATGGTCAATAAGATAAAACAACAGCTTTCAGAATGGGAAAATATCTTCATCAACCCTACATTGGACAAAGGACTGATTTCTGAAATATATAGAGACTGAAGAAACTAGAGGTCAAAACAAAAAACAAAAAACAAAAAACAAAAAACAAAAAACAAAAAAACAAAAAAACCAAACATACACAGAACAAAACAAAAGAACCCAATTGAAAAATGAGGTACAGAGCTAAATAGGGAATTCTCAACAGAAGAATTCCAAATGGCTATAAGACACTTAAAGGGACCAGGTGCTGTCTGCACGCACTCTGTAGCAGACAGAGATAAACTCTGACTGCCAAGGTCCCCCCAGCTGCTGCTGAGGGAATTTGCATGGCTACCCATCTCCAACTGAGCAAACAGATAAGAACTGGGGACTCTGAAGGACAGACTCAGACCCCGCCCAGAGGTGAGGAGGGTTCAGCAGGCACGAGCACCTGTATCCCCAGGGAGTATTGAGCTCCAGTCGGCTCCAGTTCCGGTTCTAGGACCAGGTGCTGTCTGCAGAGCATGTCCCCACGCACTCTGTAGCAGACAGAAATAAACTCTGACTGCCACAGTACCCCAGAATTTGCACGGCCACCAACGCGCCTCCAATTGGTCAAACAGAGAAAGACTGAAGACTTGAAATTCAGGCCCCTGCCCAGAGCAGAGGTAGAGATTGAGCAGACCTTTTCCTCAGAGGTAACAGGAGGCACACAAGCAGAGTGTCACAACTGACCAGGAGCCACCTAATCATGAACCATTGAAGCCATGGGCAGACGTCAGTGCAAAAAAATTACATAATAATACAAAGAACAACAAGGTAACTCCAGAAGAGAGTGGCGATCCTACAATACAAGATCTGAACTGAGCAATGAAGAGGAAACAGAAGGAAGCAACACCAAAAATTCCTTTATGATGATCATCAAAGCTCTCAAAGAAGATATGAAAAATAGCCTTAAAGAAATAGAAGAAAATACAAACAAAAAATTGGAAGAGATGAACAAATCTATGAAAGAAACATGCCAGGAACTAAAAGCTGAAATAGAAGCAATAAAAAAGGCACAAAATGAGGCAAAGATGGAAATAGAAAACCTGAAGAAAAAAGCTGGAACCACAGATACAAGCACAACAAACAGATTTCAAGAGATGGAAGATAGAATCTCTGAAGTGGAAGACTCAGTAGCTCAAATAGATATATCAGTCAAAGAAAATACTAAAACCAAAAAAGTCATAACTCAAAACGTTCAGGAAATCTGGGACACCATGAAAAGACCTAATTTGAGAATAATAGGAATAGAAGAAGGAGAAGAATACCAGCTCAAAGGCACAGATAATGTTTTCAATAAAATCATAGAAGAAAACTTCCCTAACCTGAAGAAGGAAATGATACAAGATAAACATACAAGATACAAGAAGCTTACAGAACACCAAATAGATATGACCCTCAAAAAAAGTCAGTGTGCCACATTATAATCAAGCCACAAAACATACAGAACAAAGAAAAAATTTTAAGAGCTGCAAAAGAAAAGGGCCAACTCACATATAAAGGCAGGCCCATCAGAATAACGCCTGACTATTCAATGGAAACATTGAAAGCTAGAAGGGCTTGGTCAGAAGTTATACAGACGCTAAAAGAGCATGGCTGCCAAACTAGAATACTATACCCTGCAAAATTATCAATCACCATAGATGGAGTAAACAAGGTATTTCAGGACAAAGTCAAACTGAAAGAATATCTATCTACCAATCCAGCACTACAGAGAGTATTAGAGGGAAAACTCCAACCTAAGGACCCCAGATACACCCACAAAATCACAAACAATCAATAATTCCACAGAAGAATACTCCAGAGAAAGGAAATACAAACAAGTTGCCACCAAAAATGGCAGGAAATATCAATCAATGGTCACTAATTTCCCTTAATATCAATGGACTCAACTCTCCCATAAAACATTACACACTAACAAGATGGATACAACAACAGAAGCCATCCTTCTGTTGCCTACAAGAAACACACCTCAACCACAAGGACAGACATAGGCTTAGAGTAAAGGGTTGAGAAAAGATTTTCCAGTCAAATGGTCCTAAGAAACAAGCGGGGGTTGTAATCCTAATATCTAACAAAGTAGACTTTAAGCTAAAAGCAATTAAAAGGGACCAAGATGGTCACTACTTATTCATCACAGGAAAAATTCGTCAAGAGGAGATTTCAATCCTGAATATTTATGCCCCTAATATAAGGGCACCCACTTATGTAAAAGAAACACTGCTAAACCTCAAATCCCACATTAATTCTTACACCCTAATAGTGGGAGACTTCAATACCCCACTTTCAACCAGACAGGGTAGGTCAACCAGACAGAGACTCAACAGAGAAATAAGGAGTCTAAAAGGGGTTATGATGCAAATGGATTTAATAGATATCTACAGAAGCTTCTACCCAAACGCAAAGGAATATACATATTTCTCAGCTCCTCATGGAACTTTCTCCAAAATTGACCACATAATTGGTCATAAAGCAAATATCAACAGATACAAAAAAATGGAAATAATCCCTTGTAACATATCGGACCACCAGGGCCTAAAGTTAGAGTTCAACAACATCAAAAATCAAAGAAAGCCTACCAACTCATAGAAACTATACATCACTCAGCTGAACCATCTCTGGGTCAAGGAAGAAATTAAGAAAGAAATCAAAGTCTTCCTAGAATTTAATGAAAATGAATCTACAACATATCCAAACTTGTGGGACACAATGAAAGCAGTCTTAAGAGAAAAATTCATAGCGCTAGATGCCTACATGACAAGCCTAGAGAAATCTCACACTAGAGACCTAAAGCTCAGCTGAAAGCCTTAGAACAATTAGAAGCGAATTCACCTAGAAGGAGTAGATGGCAGGAAATAATCAAACTTAGAGCTGAAATCAATAAAATTGAAACAAAAAGAACAATACAAAGAATCAATGAATCTAAGAGTCGGTTCTTTGAGAAAGTTAACAAGATAGGTAAGCCCTTAGCCAAACTAATCAAAAAACAGAGAGTGTTCAAATCAACAAAATGAGAAATGAAAAGGGGGACATAACAACAGACCCCCAGGAAATACAGAGAATTATCAGGTCATATTTTGAAAATCTGTATTCCACAAAAATAGAAAACCTAGAAGAAATGGACAGCTTTCTGAACAGGCACCATCTACTAAAATTAAATGATGATCAGATAATTACCTAAACAGGCCTATAACCCTTAAGGAAATTGAAGCTGTCATTAAAAACCTCCCCAAAAATAAAAGCCCTGGTACAGATGGTTTCAGTGCAGAATTCTACCAGACATTCAAAGAATTACTACCGTTACTCCTCAAACTATTTCACACAGTAGAAACTGAAGGAATATTGCCAAATTCCTTTTATGAGGCCACAATTATCCTAGTACCCAAGCCACTCAAAGACACAACAAAGAAGGAGAATTACAGACCAATTTCCCTCATGAATATTGATGCGAAAATTCTCAACAAAATTTTGACAAACCATATACAACAATGTATAAAAGATATCATCCACCATGACCAAGTAGGATTCATCCCAGAAATGCACGGCTGGTTTAACATACGAAAAACTGTAAATGTTATCCATCATATAAACAAACTAAAGGAACAAAACCACATGATCATATCCTTAGATGCTGAAAAAGCCTTTGACAAAATCCAACACTCCTTTATGATTAAAGCCCTGGAGAGATCAGGAATACAGAGAGAATACCTAAATATAATAAAGGCGATTTACAAGAAGCCTATAGCCAGTATCAAACTTAATGGAGAAAAACTCAAAGCAATCCCACTAAAGTCAGGAACTAGACAAGGATGTCCTCTCTCCCCTTATCTATTCAATATAGTTCTCGAAGTTTTAGCTGAAGCAATAAGGGAACGAAAAGAGATTAAGGGGATACAAATTGGAAAAGAAGAAGTGAAGCTATCTCTATTTGCAGATGATATGATTGCATACATAAGTGACCCACAAAATTCTTCCAAGGAACTGCTACAGCTAATAAACACCTTCAGCAATGTAGCAGGATACAAGATTAACTCAAAGAAATCAGTAGTCCTTCTATGCACTAAAGATAGAAGAGCTGAAAAAGAAATAAGGGAAACATTGCCCTTCATAATAGCTGCAAGTAGTATTAAATACCTTGGAGTAACTATAACCAAAGAAGTAACAGACCTATTTGACAAAAATTTTAAATCACTGAAGAAAGAAATTGAAGAGGATATCAGAAAATGGAAAGCTCTCCCATGTTCCTGGATTGGTAGGATCAACATAGTAAAAATGGCAATTCTACCAAAGGCAATCTACAGATTCATTGCACTGCCCATCAAAATCCCAACACAATATTTTTTGGACCTTGAAAGAACAATACTCAATTTCATTTGTAATAACAGGAAAGCCAGGATTGCCAAAGGACCCAAAAATACCACTTCTGGGTGTATACCCTAAAGATGCACAGTCACACTCCAAAGGCATTAGGTCAACTATGTTCATAGCAGCATTATTTGTAATAGCAAGAACCTGGAAACAACCTAGATGTTCCTCAACTGAAGAATGGATTAACAAACTGTGGTACATCTACACAATGGAGTACTATTCAGCAGTAAGAAAAAATTATATCCTAAACTTCGCAGGCAATTGGATGGATTTGGAGAATATCCTCCTGAGCAAGGTATCACAAACTCAGAGAGATAAGCAGGGGATTTACTCACTCATCAGTGGTCTCTAAACAAACAAACAAGAAAAAAGCAAAGCAAGCCCAAGCTGCAAACCACAACCACTGAACAGCTTGGGATCAGAAACACCCTGGACTGACTCTTTGGATCCCACTCCCCCTAGAGGAACACCTGACTCACTCTTGAGGGAGGGGGGGACAAAACTGGATTTGCCAGGAGTGGAGACTGAACTAAGCAATATTGGGTCAGTGGGACCATGGGACTGTCTGCTGCCTGCCCAGGGAGGGGATGGGGAGGTGTGGAGAAGATAGAATGACCTGATGTGGCAGGAGGGAGAAGGGACCTTGAATAAGGATATACAGGGATAGAAAGCATGACTTCTTTGTTCATAATAATAATAATAATAATAAAGATGCTAATGTAAAAAAAGACACTTAAAGAATTGCTCAACATCCTTAACCATCAGAGAAATGCAAATCAAAACAACTCTGAAATACCATCTTATACTTGTCAGAATGGCTAAGATCAAAAACAGATAATGATGATGACCTATCCTGGAGGGGATGTGGAATAGGGGGAACCTTTCTTTGTTGCTGGTGGGAATGTAACCTTGTATAACCACTTTGGAAATAGGTATGGCAGTTTCTCAGAAAACTGGTGATCAATTTATCTAATGATCCAGAAATACCACTGTTGGACATATATTCAAGGGATGTACATTTTTACCCTAAGGGCACTAGCTCAATTATGTTCATAGCAGTATTATTCATAATAGCCAGAACCTAGAAACAAACTAGATGCCCCTCAACTGTAGAATGGATTAAAAACTAGTAGTACATTTACATAAAGGAGTACTATTCAGCAGAAAAAAGGACATCCTGAAATTTGCAGGCAAATGAATGGATCACGAGAGTATCATCCTGAGTGAGATAACACAGACTGAGAAAGATGGACATGGTATGTACTCACTTATACATGGATTTTTAGATGTAAAGCAGAGAATAATCAGGCTACAGTCCACGCACACACCACCCAGCAGCTAGGTAACAGGAGAAAGTTAAAAGAGTCATCCATGTATTCACCTGGTAAGGGGAAATCGAGAAGATCTCCTGAGAAGATTGTGATGGGTGGTGGATGATATGAGAAAAGAGCATGAGAGAATAGGGATAGTCGGGGGAGAATAACAGAGAGAGAGAGAAAAGACGTGGACATCCTGATAGAGGGAGCCATTGTGTGATTAGAGAGAAACCTGGATCTAGGCAACACCCAAGATCCCATAAGATGAGCCCAGGTAGGACTTCAAACAGTAGTAGAGAGGGTACCTAACTGGCCTTTCCCTGTTATCATATGAATGACCACCCTAATTGCCATTATAGAACCTTCATCCAGCAGCTGATGAAGGCAGATGCAGAGATCCATAGCTAAACACTGAGCTACTGGTCCAGCCGAAGAGAAGAAGGATGGGGATCATGATGGGAAGACCCAAGGAGTAGGCAGATCAGTGCTGTTGGTAGTTCACAGACTCTGAAGTAACAGCTGACTGAACCTTCATGGAATGGACCTGGACCCACTGAATGCAGATGATGGTTGAAAGGCAAGGGCAGTTTCTGGAGTCTCTTGCAATCTGACCAGAGTCTATCCTGGGTCCAGCCCATGCCTAGAGGGAAAAACACCTTTGTCAGACTTGATACTTGGGAGAGGGACTCTGTCTTACCTCAACTGGATATGCCAGACCGAATTGACTCACCTTGGGATTCCTTGCCTTTTCTGGGGAGTGAAGCCGGGAGGAAAGAAGGTGGGGGAGGACTGGGAGAAACAGTGGGAGATAGATTAGCAGTAGGTATGGGAAAAAGTTTAAATAAAAAAAGTATCAGGAAGCCAAGCATTACAAGCATATTTTAGAGTGTTCATTATACACACTACTCTCATACAAGGTCATTTTTACACTAGTGTGTATTCACCATATTCAACACTACCCCCTATACCTTTCTCCCTCTGCCCACCCCATCAATCCCTCTTCACTCCTCTAAGCTGTTCTGATTCCATTTCCGTTGTCATATACACATCTATGATTGTATGTGGCCCTATAGAGCCTAGGAACCACAATGAAAGCTCACAATATGTGCCATTCTGAAGCTAGCTTTATTCACTATGGTTATCTCTAGTTGTATCATATTCCTAAAATGTCATAATTCATTTTTATAGCTGCTAAATTTCCATTGTGTTATAGAGCTCATTTTTTAAATCCTTCTTGGGGATACTTAGATTGTTTCCATAACAGCTATTGTGAACAGTGCTGTAGAAAATATTGCTTAAAAAATATGAGTTAGCAGTTGAGCATCATTTCTGTTCATTTGGGCATTAATTAAAATTTAATCACTTGTCAGTACCTTTCAGCCTGGAAAATAGTCTTTTGCTGGATGGCCAGGACCCCGCTGTATGGATGGGGAGACCAGTATTCCTCTAATAGCATTTTTTTTTCTTTTTTCTTTTTCTCTAGTAGCCACCTGCATTTACATGATGCTTATAGACTCCAAAGTGGTAAAGCACTTTGGGAGAACTTGTATTTAGATTGGCAAAGATAATTGGCCTACTGAAATTAGCAGTAAGTGTTTCTTTGTCTTGAACATTTTATAACAACATTTCCATAGACCGCAAACCCAGTAGGACAGGTACGAACAGAATATTGGAAATGACAAAAACCGAAAGTGTATGTTCCAAATATGCCTTCTTGATTTGTTTTCCAGTAACCACCCAACACCTTTTTAGTTTTTCTGTAATGGTCTTTCAGAATGTCCATACTCAGAACCTAAATTTGATTCAAATCCCTTTGATTGGAGTCAACACACATTGCTAATTTTCCCCTAGAAAGGTGTCTTTGTTTATTTTTTATTGCTATAACTGAAAACTACAAAGTGGGTGATATATAAAGAACATATGCTTATTTATCTTACAGTTACTAATCCTGATAAGCCGAAGGGCATTGTAGTGGCATCTACTGAGGGCTTTCTTGCTCCATCAAAATATAGCTAAGCTGTCTCACAGACAGACAGAAAAGCAATGCTAGCCTGGGTCTCTCCTCTTGTTTCTTCAAAACCACTAATATTGTCACAGGATCTGTGTTCTCATAACTTCACCTAATCCTTATTACTACATAAAGACTTTGCCTCCTATGAATTTGAAAATTAAGTTTTCAACCCATGAATTGACATATTTTACAGCCTGGAAGATAGTCTTTAGGTAGATGGCCAGTGCTCCGCTGTATGGATGGGGAGATGAATGAACAGTGATGCTAATCTTTGCAGACATTGCAAGTTGGTGACCAATGTACATATTTAAATCACAACAACATGCCATGTTGGAGAAGAGAATGTTTGACAAGCCTCAGCTACTCAGTGGATCACAGCAGCTTCTTTACATGGTTTACATATATTAGAGCTTATTGAATTATTATAAAAAGGGGGTAGATCACATCGTTATGTTTTTCTGTATTTTGCTTTTAATTCTGTTAATTTTCTGCTTTATTTTTAAAGATGCAAGGGGGAAAATTTGAAACTGCTATATTTCCTAGGTAAATTCAAACTTTTCATTATTGATATATTGTCATCTGTTTTAATAATGTGACTTAAAGAGATTTCTACAGTTCCATTTTACTTATTAACCAAACCCAACTGAGTTAGTTCTTTCTGTAAGTAAGGTATATATTTTTCCATTATTTCACTTTCAATTTTTAAAAATTTTATATATTTATTTATTTTCATTTTATACGTATTTATATATACCTTTGTGAGTTTATGGGTACCACTTATGTGCAAGAGTTTCTTTTTTTAATTACAAATAAATTTAATTTTACTTAGAATTAACTTTAAACAAAAGCAAAGTAGATTTATCTGATGACAACTGAAATCTCTGCTGGGACAAGTATTTGACCTTTGAATCAGGCAGACTGTAGCTCAAACTGGTCTCTGCCATGATTGTCTTAGTGGAAAGTACCAGGGTGGTTTTTGTTTTTTGCTTCTTTCCTAAAATACTGTGCTCATAATCTTATCTTCATATACTATTTTAAAATATGCTTCTCTGTTCATGATCCTGTCCTCTCATATTTCTGGTCATTTAAAGAATTAATAATGTCCCATCTAGCATTAAAAATACATGTATCATCAGAAAGAGCAGTGGTCAACAATTTCTATTGTGCCCATCAATGCATCAATTCTGTACAAAATAATAGATAATAAAACAAAGAATAATTATTTAAAAGGTAAAAAAAAGAATTAATAATGATAATTAAACTTACCAAGGCTGTTGTGTTGTTAAATGAAATGACACCTAAAAGAAGCTAATAGTTTAAAGTAGGTATTGTTATTATGCTTATGCAGAATAAAGGAAATAAAAAACTTCTCACACATGTTATATGTGCATGATCATGGTACTAGCCAAGACTTTGTGTGCATAAAAATTGTTCAAATTAACAGACATATGCTAGAACATTTTTCTTTAACAGGAGCCCATTCTTAAAAAATATTTATCTTTCTAGCCTAGAGTCTTGGAATTTATTTTGCACAAAATAAGTAGTTAACAAATGCTTTCCCTTAGAGTGAGCTTACAAATGTGAATATATCACTTTTTCTGTAAGTCCATTTTAAGACTTGTCACTATTAATACATTTATATATTAATGTGCTAAGATTGATGCCATTATAGGTATGTACCTGTTATATTAGTGCATGGCACATATCATCTTACTTTCACAGTTATAGCTACTGTTATTTCTTCATTTTAAGAAGTAAAGCAGTGATGTTCTCAGAACTTTATTGACCTATCCACTAATGCTCATGCTGGAGAACAATGTTGGGGGTACACTAGTACTCACCCAGAAGTCAATTCTTACAGGCAAACTTTTGCACAGAAATTGAGAAAGAGTCATAGAAAGTAGCAAAATGACCATATAGTAGCAGCACTTACATCATGACATAATATCATATGGTTAGGGATATCCTTCCCTAGGTCAATATCTGTGACTCTGTTCACTCACACATGCATGTGGAAATACATAAAATACACCTGCAATGGGAACTGTCAATTAATGCTGTCAAATGCATCTCTCTGATGTTTTATTTTTGGCTTCTTATATTTTCAGTTTCAGTTTCATCCAGTTCTTAAGAGGAAAGCAACAAAGGGGGGAAATAAAGTGAAAAGGAAGGGGAGAAGCTCTGCTACTCGTCACTTTTTCATTCCCAGTCAAGCTTCAAAAACAAATTCTCTCCATTCATTTTCTTTGACTAGTATATATAAAGGAGTGATCACTCATCAGAATGATCAATGTACCATAGGCATCCTGTGACTAATGAAAAGGCATCCAGGCCAACTCGGCAAACCAGTGCTATTAAAAAGGAGGCCTTACAATGCAATTTTTAGCTATGGTTGGGAAAGTGATCATAAAATATTAGGCTCTTTATAGAAAAACCTTTTATTAGAATATAACACAGGCATTAGAATAAAGCACAGATGTCAAAATAACACAGGCATTAGAATAAAGCACAGATGTCAAAAAAGATATCTCAGGAAGGCTCAATGCTTTCACCGAGTTATTTTTCTATCATAGCACAAAACTGCTAGAAACTTAGTAACCTAATGCAACACACATTTATCTCAAAGGTTCTGCAGGTCATACATTTGTGCATAGAATAGATGGAACCTCTATCCCAGCAGTTTTCAATCTTCCTGATACTGTGATGCTTTAGTAAATTTCTTCATGTTGATGTGACCCCCAACCACAAAATTAATTTATTGCTACTTCATAGCTGTAATTTTGTTACTGTTATAAATCATAATATCTGATATGTGGCATATCTGATATGTTATTACTGTGAAAGAGTTCACAGTCCACAGGTTGAGGACCACTGCCCTATTCAATGGTTTTCAAGCTGCACTTAAGGTGTTGACTGAAGTAGGATCTCATCTGTGGCTCAGGAACATCTTCCAAGTTCCCATAGTTTTTGGTAGAATTCAATGCCTGAAACTGGAGGAGAGTGGTCCATCTTCTAGCTGTCATTCACATAAAAGCCTTTGTAGTAACAGAAAGTAGATGAGTCCATTCAGTCAGGACATAAGGACAGGAAGGGAAAAATTACTGCAGGCCAGGGGAGCAGTTCTGAGAGAATGGATTTGTGAACTATCTTAACCATGGTCAGTTTCACAGATAGTATACACACTAAATTTCAGCAACTTCACATCTTCACAGGATAGAGTAATAAGACTCTCTCAATCTTGTCTTATTGGTAACTGATTTATTATAAAACACCTTGGCCTTAACAGTTTACTTAAGGTTCCATTATTCAGCATCTATTTTTGAGCACCTGTCCCATGTCTGAAACTGTGTGAGGTATGTTGTATGTATTATAGTGTTAAAGTGGTTCTGAAATGCCATACCTCTTGGTTTTTAGGTCATTCCCTCCAACAAATAAGTACTTTTAGACATTATAGATAAATACATTTACAACTGTTTACCCCAGACAAGCTTATTTCAAGAAATCACATACATTCAGAGAACTGTAGTTTCTGAAATCTTACCAAATCTAACTAACTGGCTCTGTAATAGCTGTCATACAAAAGACCCAGAAGTTTCTCTGGTTCTAAAAATAGAAAATATAGGTAATAGAAAGGGAGAAATTTATTTTCCTTTGTATTTAATTCCACAAATGAGAGGTTCTGTAGTCAACTGAAGGTACTATATAAATTAAGTAAATTAGACTAATACTGTACCATTGCACTATTCAACCTAAAAAGGTAGAGAGAAAACCATTTTCATAGTAACATGTGGGAAATAATCATAGTATGAAATAACGTTGAACTAGGATCAGTGGATGCCCCAAAAAGGGTGAATAGTCTACATGAACAGGAATGATGCTGGAATTAGAGTCTGTCACTGTTACAGTGTTAGGATCCAATGGTGAGGAAAGATTGTGTCATATTTTCCTTTCAACCAATTCTGAAAGCTTGACAGATTTTGGGCTTGTGAGATGAACCATGAATCTAAAACTTTGGTTAAAGAGCTATTAGACGCTTCTCAGCTGTCAGCTGCAATTACTGCTAATTTTGGATCTTTATTCCAATGCATGTGAAATAGTTATGGATTATGATATCTCTCTTCTGTCAAGGCACAGAAAACACACATTAGAATGAATGAACAAACTGTCTTTTATTGGTCAACATACTAGTTTAATCCAGTCATAGAGTAGAGCAGGGCCTGGAAGAAGACATTTCAGGAGAATAGTTCACTGGAAATTGTTTCATACTTTAAATGTCATATTTTAATTTTGTTATGATGCACTGATTACTACTAAATGAAAAATATCTGTGAAAAGATTGTTAAGCAGTACAAATTCAGAACATTTTGAGACTTGGCATATAATTATTTATTATTATAAATTTGTGAAGATGAAACACGTACAACTCAAAATATATGCTCTATTACTTTCCATAATTATATGATATAACTATAATTTAATTGGCAACATTTATAATTTTATTGTTTGAAGAGTGAAGATTTCTTCTGTATCTGAAAGGCAAATAGGATCAATGTGACCTTGTTAGTCCCATGCTGCCTCCTTCCCAACAAGAGGTAGCTCACTGACCCACAAAAATGTCTGCCTTGAAACTGCCCAAGCCTCAGAAGCTTCACTTTGAAGGAGAGCACAGGGGAAATAACTAGAATCAGACCACATCTCCTCTTCCCTTGAGATTTTTTCAGCCACAAAACTACGTAGTATGAGTAAAGGGAAGAGGTACAGTTGGGCTGTGCTTGGGCCAAGTGAGATTACTTCAGTATATCCCCAAAATGTCCCTAAAGAAGCTGGGAGTGACATTTGACAGAACATGTTTGAAAGCAGCTATAGGAGAAATACAGCTCATCTGAGCTGCTCAGCAAACCCAATACACAGATACTTGATGATTTTCTCAGATTCTAATTTTTAAAAATGTTTAAAACAGAGATTACCACCTCCACCCTGTGCCATAGATTTCTAGAAAACATATGACACCACTTAATCATATATTAGCATGAATTAGATTTACATATATTTACTTATGATCATGTATAAATTTAAAAAGGTGTGAAGTTAGTGGAATTGTGAAGAAAGACTGAAATCAAAATAAGTAGGGGAAATAAAGCAAGTTTTTCAGGATGGAGAATTATATATAGTTTAATGTTCACCTGATATGGAACGAAGATCCTAGTATTTGTGATAAGAGCTATAATGTCATACTATTCTCAGCATTTAAAAATAATATTAGGATATATCATATAAAAACCCCCAAATCATCAGAAAATAATTTAGAAACTCAACCATGACCAACATAGCTGATTTTTATAAATCACTTTTAAAAACAAGCTGACCTGATGTGAAGTTAAAAAGGTAGTTTCTATGATCATTTCCAAAATCAGCAGGCTATAATACTAATGCTGAAGGTAAATATGAATTATTGTCCTTGGATTGTTAATTTAATTTGTACTCAATCCAGTTTGAAGTCTCATAACATATATGATACAATATGTTAGCATATCTATGTGTGTGTATAAATAATTCCTATATCATCATGGCACATTAACTATAGTATAAAAACTTAGAACAGTGTTCCACTTTAGAGAACGGTAGTAAAATAAAATTAACAGCACAATAAATCAGTTTCTTAAAACATGAAACATTGAGTGCTGTATAGAAAATGACATTCATATGATGGAGAAAATGGATATTCAACAAAAAGGAACAGTAGATTACAGAGAACTGACTTAATTTTGATGCCTGACACATAACTAGTGAACGTAAGAAATAGGACATTTGAATGCTAAGATGGCTTTGAAAACAGCTCCATGAAAATAAAATTTAAAATGTTTGGTTTAGAAACAATTTCATGTAAATTTTCAATCTCTTATAACAAATATTTTAATGCTTAAAATCGTGACTTCAAATATAATAATTTGCTAAGAATTATTATGTTCTCTAAGATTCAAGTTTCTGCAAAAAAATTATGGAGATTCTGATGTAAGATAAGTAGAGGAGATGAAAAGTCGCTAATGAAGGGTGAGTCCTTGAATCATCCTTGGAAACACAACTGAGACTAAATGGCATGTATTATGCATGATTTTTTAAATGTGGTTAGTGGTATAAGCTTTGTTCTCCATTAAGTGTAGACATATCTTTTTATAAAAAGAACTAGTTGTGGTGATATGTTACATATTTAATAAAATCTAGAATACCAAGAGATCAACCCACAGTCAAAAACAAGTCAGACATAGCTCAGGAAGTTCTTGATCTTGAGTACAAGGCCAAAAAGCTGGACTTCAATGGTTTACACCTTTAATCCCAGTACAGGGAAAGCCTGGGAGTGGTGACCTATACCCTTAATTCCATAACTCCAGAGGCAGTATTTTCTGTGTTTCTGGGAGTTCAAGACTGATACCAAATAGTGTAGCTCCCACCTTTAATCCTAACCTGGATGGGTTACAGCTGGGCAGGGAGGGTATTTAAGGCAGGCTTAGGAAAACAGCAGTGTGGCAGAAGTGACCAGCAGCGAGGCTGAGGAAGCTGGAAGATAGCTGGGTGAGAATTGACTGTGGTGTTTCCTCTCTCTGATATTTCAGCCTTTCCTGATAGATATTTGGCTTTGAGTCTCTTTCCTTACAATCCGAATCTTAGACTGTTGTCTGGAATATGGATTTTGCAGTCCCTATTCTAAATCATTAAGAAATGTGTATGTGTACATAGGTAAATGCTTAAAAGACAAGAAACTGGCAGAAATGGTTTTCTATGGTGTTTGTTCCAGAGCGCTCTGAGCATCCCTTGGGGGAGGGGCGGTGACGGCTGAGCGTCAAACAGCACCGACTGTGGGAGTCAGAAGAGCAGAAGAGACAAGCTCGTTGAAAACAATGGCAGTCCAGCAGACTCCTTTATTAAGGTCATTGAGCAAACCTATATCCCCCCCCCCCTCCGGACTTCCCATTGGTTATCGACCATTTCCTTGGCCATGTTGGCTCTTTCTCATTGGCCTCCAGCATCTCAATAATCATGCATCACCAATCACCAGGGACAACCGAAGACCCCAAACTGGCTACGTTCCCCTCTACACTATGGGATTAGGTTAGTGTGGTTTTTCCCCAAAATAGGTCTTGAATTAAGAATATTTAAGTAATATGAAAGATAAGTGCACAAAGTTATTAGTAAAGAAAGTGAATCAGAAAAGGGTAAACAAGTAGAATCCATTAATAAGCATTTACTCCTATGAGTAAGTATAGCTCAGTGCACTAGTGACACTTTCAGAAACTTCAGTGTTTTCATAGGATTTATCCATCGACTTCAAATCCCCCACCATCACTGGTTGAGAGCTGCCCCAGGATCTTAATTTCTCAATACAGAAAGTGAATGTGCAGGAAAGAGAGACTGAGAACTAACGAGTTGTCATTGTGGCCTCAAGAGATTTCCCAGAAATTAGCAAACTGTATAATGAGCTCAGATAACAGGCTGGAGAAGCACCCATGACTTAAAGTTGGCTATCCGAACCTCTCCCCATTCGGAGGTCTTGGACAATTATCTTTAGGCATTGAGCCTCAATGGATTCTCCTGTACCAGTTTCCCACCGTGTCACACAATTATCTGAGTCCCTAAGATAGGTTTTGTTGTTGTTGTTGTTGTTGTTTTAACTGACTGGATGGACAGTTCAAGGGCTACAAACTCTGTGGCTTGCTGCCTAATTCCAGCTATTGCCTGAAACCTCATCTTCTATACCTAAGGTGAGTTACCATAAGTTTTACAAACAAAGCAGTTTCCCCCATTACAGTTAAGACTATTTTTTTTAACTCTGCTGTACCTGTAAGTTTGTACAGAATAAATGGTCTTAACAATATAAGGAGTTTTGTTGTCATTTCTATTGTTTCATTTTGGGTCCTCTTTACTCTAAATGTCTACCTCTTACTTTAAAGCCTTTATCACTCATGTTCATATTCTGGTTAAGGACTGAAGTTTCTAAAGTTAAAAAAATTCTTCTAGCTTATTATTCAAACTGAAGACAATTCCCTGCCCTCTATTTAGCAATACCCATCTCTTTCCCCACTAAAAACTCTCTGAACCACTTCAGGGATGAACATCACTGTTTAATCATCTGGTAGCTGACAACCATGTGATTCCAGTGTAACCAGTTTGCTTCCTTCTACAATTATCAGAAAATAGGTGAGAGATCTCATTTGTTGAATTCAGTTGAAGGAAGACTTATATTTCATGTTGCAAATCCTTTGTCCCAAGCCGAGATGGGCAGTTAACTCTCTGGTCCCTTTTAGGAAATAAATATGAATTTATTTGATCTAGAGGGTTTTGTTTTTTGTTTTTACCATTGACATTACCATTTCTTTACTATGAGAGCTTGTGACTAGTAGCTTAGCTGAAGCCAAAAATTCAAGGAAAAAAAAGAAAAATGAAATTATGTTTCTTCAATCCTTCAATTTTATTCTAGTCTCCAGGACAAGATGAAGTCTGTGCAATTATCCTCTCCTGGTGGAGATGGAATCTGATGAAAATATATCTTTAAGGATGTATTATGCCCAGCTTTTTTCCCTAATAAGCTACTTCATAATTGGTTGTAATGAGTTCCCAAAAGATGCTTGCAAATTAGCGTTCAATTTAAAGGAACAAGTTGTACTAATAGTATACCGAGCTATTATGCCAGCTTGGATGATATATGGACAGCACCAATTCATGTGCTAAGAAAGTGTGGGTGCTATGCAAAGGGTTTCTTTAATCTTCAAGCCTTTTCCAAGTTGCACATATATGGTTTCTTCACTTGGCATTCACCACACAGCCTGGGAGGTCCTGCTATTCTCTCCTTTGTGTCAGTCCCACAGTTTATCTTATGCTCAAATGCAGAAAATACTCCAAGACTGTCTAACATCATTGCAATGACTCATGACTAGCAATTCTTAGTTTAAAGTAATTACCGACTTCTAGAGGTTTTATAGAAATTGCAATTTATTTTAGGAAAGAAAAGAAACTTGCATATGGAAAATATCGAACAAAAAAATGGTAAAATATAGACCATCCCACCAGCTTTGTTTGAACATGTCTAACTTAAGGCATGAGAGCTGAGTGATTGCTTCTTGAATGTAAACACACAGAGACATCTATTAATTATTTATTTATTAGAAACTTATAGGTAGTAATGAACTTAATGTTTGAAAAACATACCAAATGGACTCAAAGCATAAGGAGACAGGAGAAGCAAACCCAATTTCTCTTTCCCATCTCTCCCTCTTCCTGCCATGCCCACCCAGGGTGACTGGACACAGTTGACATGTGTGGGCTGCTTATGCTGAGTCTGTGGGCTCACATAAAATACTGATGATGTTCATAATGCTTCACATTTGTAGCACATCTTATGGGTTCCAGAAGAGCTTTCACATAAATTATTTCACTTAGACAGGAGCCTTGTGCAGATGTTTTATGCATCTGTAGCCATTAAAATTGCTAATTTAGACTAAATTTCCCTGCCATTTCAGGTTCTATTTCCCTCATTTACTTTATCCCTACCTTGTGCTTTCTCAAAGAGATTTTGTTATGCTCATGTAAAATGATGCTCATGTTTCAATGATTAAAATCCTTCAGATGAACTCATAGACAGTTCATGCTAGAAACATCTTTGGAGACATTATGTTTTAGCCTGCTTATTTTACGGATGAGCCTTAGTTCAGAGGCAAATGAAGAACCAAAGTAGCTTGTTTTCTGTTCTGCACAGGCAAAACTTCCTATTATTTCTTAAAGAATCTTCTCCTGATTATAAGTTGGAGATGATAAAATTCTCAGGGAGGAAATGGTGACAGTAAACCTAGCCTTAAACATCATGGTGGCTTATTTTTCAGTGTTTTCCCCTTTATGGGAAATGATGTGGATGTCCTTCTGTATGCTGTGAATACCATTGGTTAATAAAGGGACTGTTTTGGCCTGTTGCAAGGCATCCTAGAAGCAGGTGGGAAATCTAAGCATGGATGAAGGAGAAAGAGGGCAGAGTTACAGCTGCTGCCCAGAGGAGGCAAGATGTAAAGGAAATCAGGTTATGCTACAAAGCCACATGGAAATACACACATGAATAAAAGTAAGCTGAGTTAGGATGCAAGAGCTAGCTAGCAAGAAGCCTGAACCATAGGCCAAACAGTTTGTAATTAATACAAGCACCTGAGTCATTATTTTATAAGCAGCTACAGGACAAGCAGGTGGGAAAGATTTTGTCTAGACCACTGGGCCAGAACAGGTCAAAAACTTCTTACTACAGGTAAAAGCTTTTATCTATCTATCTATCTATCTATCTATCTATTTATCTATTTATTGATTTATCTATCTATCTATCTATCTATCTATTTATTTATTTATTTTACCTTTCTTGTCTTTCAGAATGAGGGTATTGATTCAATATGTAATGTAAATATTTACTCTTTCTAAATTCTTTATATTAAACCCAAAAATTTTAGATTGTTATTTAAGTACTATTTGCATTATTTTTTTCAAACAGATCTTTGTAAGTATATTATGAAAAATAATAACTATAGGCCCATTTCAATGTTAAGTAATATCATAATTAGAAAAAAAAAGACTTTTTTTCTAAATGGCTTGAATAAAAATGGGTAATCAAAATAGGCCATTAAACTATGCTCAAATTTAAATCTGTCATGCTTAGTACCTATATATAATGAGCTACTTAAAAAATTCTTAATTTTCAACATTTCCAAGATGAGACTGAATGTAATATTTTTATATAACAGAAATATGTTAAATTATAAATGGAGGATTTATAATATGTATTTGATATAGAGTTATAGAAATACAAACCATTCCAACTTGAAACTCAATAATCATTATTTATTATGTGTATGCCATATGTTATAGTTTGTTGTGGGAATGCTATGGCTTGAAATCAGGATCTTGTGTATGATAAGCAAGTGCTCTACAATTGAGTTATATCCTAGCTCTACCATGTATTATTATCTCAACATATATAACTATAGAAATCCTATGATGCTCTCAATATTATCTTCCACATCTACATTTTCTCCTTTTTCTGAAAAAGCATAATTAAATCTGAACAAGAATAAAATTTGAAAGTACATCTTGATCCATATATACAAGTGATTATTTACACCAATTCTGAGAAAAAAAATAAAAATTTGCTTTAGGTTGAATAAGCCTGCTGTGGGATTATACTCTTGTACATTGTAACTATTTGTTCCTTCCATTGGTTTAATAAAATTCTGATTGGCCAGAAGACAGAGAAGAAATATGGGCGGGGCTACCAGACTAAGAAAACCCTGGGAAGAGAAAGAGCAGAGCAGAGATGCCAGGGAGATGCAGAGGAAAGAAGATGAAAATGCTGCTCTGAGGAAAATACCAAGCTATGTAGCTAAACAAGGCAAGAATCATGGGTTAATTTAAGAGTAAGAGTTAGGAAGTAATAAGCCTGAGCTATGGGCCAAACAGCTTGTAATATATGGAAGACTTTGTGTGATTGTTTGGAACTGTGGGTCCAGACCTCAGAGATAGAGGGCAGGCCAGAAACTCTTACTACATAAGCCTGTAAAAAGTTGTTTACATTGCCTTGTGCCAACAAAAAACAAAATGTTCTAGAACATATGGCTAATATTACATAGCAGCCTCCCTCATACTAATAGGATTAACTTGCCTCAATGTTTTCCAATTGAGTCACAAAAATATTCTTTCCTTATAATTAATTGTACTGAATTATATGTACCCATAAAATATTAATTGGTGACTCCTCTGATCTGAATAGACAAGCAGAATTATTTGGAACTGAAATCTGACAAAGCTATCACAAAATATTTTTTAATATATTTGGAGTTTTACCAAGTCTATTGGCTTTATTATTTATTACTTATTTGTATGTGTGTGTTTGGTGGTGTGTAACAATTTCCTCTGAGATAAAACCATCTGTCTTGAGGAGAAAGTCTGTTAAGGAATAGAAGGAAAAGTAAACAAGAGGATGTTCTAAGGGAAAGTGAAGCATTCCATCCTATAGATGAAGCTCAGTGAATGAGCATCTCACCAGCTTCAAATATTCCCTGAAACTGAGCAGATGGTATGCTAGAAAAGGTAATTTTGGTGACACAGCTATCTTTACTATAATCTTACAAATAACCCCTTACCTATATTGCTGCAAGTCACTCCAATAAAACTCATTGATTCATCAAGGTGGACTTTCAAGGTATCAGTCCTTTGGTCTATTATGGTTTTCTATCTGCAGTAAGTAGACATTTGTTCATGTCTCTCCAAGAATAGTATCATGTATCAGAGTTATGTGTGTGTGCAATTGTATGTGCTCTGTGTGTGAGTACATAAACTAGAGCTCTACTTCAGATATCTTTCTTCATTGCTCTCTACTTCACTCTCTCCCGCAAGGCTCTCTTATTTAACTTCGAGATAGTAGTTTCAACTAGACTAGCTAGTGAGACTCAGGAATCCTCCAGTTTTGACCTCCAGCACCAATGTGTGAGGCATTTGCCATTACACACAACTTTAATGTTGGTGCTAAAGAATCTGAATTTGAGTCTTCATACCTGCACAGTGAGTACTTGAACTCTCTGAGATATTCCCTCAGCCTCTGGACTTATCTTGTAAATGTGGAAGTATTCTAAGTAAATCCAACCAGTACCATGCATTGAATTTACTTTTAACTTAAACTATGTCTAAGAAGTTCACTGTTTAAAATATTGAAAGTTATTATAAGTTGAAATTAGATTCTCAGACATTACTGTATTATAATGACTGATATTTACTCTTTTATTATATCTGGAAATTTCATATTGATACTGTTAACAAGTCTGTTATAAAGATGCATGTACGAGGCTAGGTATAGGTGTGTATGTTTGTAACTAAGCATTCAGGATGTAGAAGAAGGAGAATAGAAATTTGGTAAGACTAGATTATATGAAACTGTAAAAATCTATCTTTTTAAATAAAAAAATGTAGTTAGAAGTTTCTCTGACCCACCTGGCTGGTCCCTGTGTCATTTAGTCCCAACTAATCACACAAAGGCTTATATTAATTATAAACTGTTTGGCCTATGGCTCAGGCTTATTACTTGCTAGCTCTTATCCTTAAACTAATCCATGATTATTATCCATGTTTAGCCCCATGGCTTGGTACTTGTTTCTCAGAGCAGCATCCTTATCTTACTTCCTCTGTGTCTAACTGGCGTCTGCTTCTGTTCCTCCTCTTCCCAGAGTTCTCTTAGTCTGGTAGCCCTACCTCTACTGTCTGCCTGCCTTCTGGCCAATCAGAATTTTATTCAATCATTACACATGACAGATATTTACAGTGAACAGAAAGCACAGGCCCACAGCAAAACGAGTTAATGTCTTAAAAATTTTTACATATTTTAACATGCATAAAATATAGAATATACACTGAAATACATTTAATTAAACACTACAATCAATAATTATGAAGAGAACATTTGAACAATGATTTTAAAAATTGAGAAATAACCAAGCTCCACCCTGTGTCTTCCTTGTTTATTGTTTTAAGGATTTTGCCTTTCATCAACATCCCATTGGTTAACACCATCTCTATTATTGCTCCATTTTCTGCATTTCCACCACTTCATAGTATTCATTGTTTAAAATTTTACCACAAGTTTATTTACTCTACTATGAATGACTATTTGAATTATTTCCACTTCGCTATTATTACACATCAATGCTGGTATAATATTTTTGTACATTTTTCCTTTCTCATATATAATATCATCTCTCTATGCTGTATAGCCAGAACTAAAATCTTGAATTGTAGAGTATGTTAACATTTAATAGATGATAATATATATATTTGAAATAGTCACGTCAATTTCTATGTCTACCAGCAATAAATGAAAATTCCCATTGCCTATTATTCCAAGTCTTTAGAAATTATATTTTCAGGGATTTTATTATTTATAATTCATGAAAAATTTGTAGTAGTTTGTATTACATTTTAGTGTTCACTTATTATTTTCTAGGAAGTATTGGTTTAATGTTGTATCTACGCTTACTTATTAATTGAGAATTTCTTTTGTTTACTGCTTCCTCAGTATTTTCACTTATTCTACCCAGTTTTATGTTTCCTTTTGATTTGTAGATATTCTCTAATCACCATGCAAATTCCTAATTACATAAGAATATTACCAGCCATTCTGTGGTATTTCTTTATTTCCTACCTGTGTCTTTTGAAAAATACAAGATCTTTATGTTTTTTAAATTTATCTGAAGTCTTTTAGTGAACTCAACATGACCAGCCAAAGGAGTTCAGACTCCTGTCTCCTCTTTCTCTGCCCAGTTATCTCACTTCCTCCTTCAACTCTCCTAGCACTAGGATTCAAGGTTTGTGCCATCACTGCCTGGCTCTGTTTGGCCTTGAACTCACAGAGATCCAGAGAATCTTTGCATTCAGAATGCTGTGATTCAAGGTGTAGGTCACCACTCTAATTTTCTTGGATAAATGTGGTTTGACTCTGTCTTTTAATTTCTTGGCAATCTTTATTAAATATGCAATATATCACCACAATTTTTTAACAATATAATTGTAAAAATTCCAAGTAAAATATTCACAAATATTTCTTATCATATGTATAAAGTATTTCCAAGAACTAGAGGAGTAAATTATTTACAAATGACAGTCTGAGACATCTGGTAGTGCAGTGTGTCTCACACTTTGCCAGACAGTTTCTAAGTTGAGATTGAAGCTTGCTTTCTTACATTTTAAATTTGCTGGATTGACTGGATGATTGATTTTTAAGACGGGCTCTTACCTTGAGCTTTTGGTGATCCTTCTCATCCTCCAAGAACTGAGATCAAAAAGGCCTGTGCCACTACACCTACCTCAAACATTTTAAAATATTTTATCTTGACAAAACACAAATTAAAAGAGAATTTAGCTTGTTCCTCTGTACTGTGATTCAGTGTGGGCCACAAATCTGTGTTGGAAGCAATATCCAAAGCAACAACATTGAAAGAGGAAACCTGAAGAATTAATACTACTCCTTTAAGGATAGGGTTCTGGTAAAAAGGATATTTAGAGCATCCTTTGTCTCTGTCTTAGGTGTGTGTATATTCCTTTGTCCTTCTGCTTTGTAACATGGGGTGATAGAGCAGCAGAAGACCCTCCCCAAATTGAAGACTTCCCATGAGAAGTGAATTTCTCTCATTTACCCTTTACATATCTTTGTCTTTTCATTTGTAAAGTTCAGGTGATAGATACAACATTGGTGTGAACTATCAAAAATGTATTTCCCAAAGATGGCTTAAATAGCATCTCCTATCCCACATGTTCTTAAACACATTTATTTATCTATTTATTTATTTATTTGCCTTGGTGTTTGCCTGGAACTATAGACAGTTGTTAGCTGCCATGTGGGTGCTGGGAATCGAACCCGGGTCCTCTGGAAGAGCAGACGGTGCTCTTAACTGCTGAGCCATCTCTCCAGCCCCTCCCACATGTTCTTAATACTGTACTTTCGCCTCCCTCCTCAAGAGTTGTAAACTATATCTTTTTCCCTTGATCCTGAAAACCCTAGAACTAGATGAGGTATGGTGGAAGTGAATCCTTATAACTTCCACCATGAAGACAAACAGCTATAGAGCTTTTTCATAGATGTAGGATATCTCGTAGGATATGAGTCTAGGGTCTCAAGAAGATGAGCACATAATCCAAAGTATTTCCACAAGGCAAAAGGTTTGGCTTTTGCAGAAAAGTCCAATAGCTTTGCTAAATCAAGTAAATCACAACGTTTGTCATTAATGTCTCTGGGGATTATTTCCTAATACAAATAGATTCCGTGTCTCCTTAGAACTTGGCCTCATTTCTTCTCACACAATGTCAGTTTCTCGGGAGAATTGAAATTTGAGCATATATTTTGATTTCAAGAAGTGCGGAGCCTGAAGGAATTAGAATTTTTATCAAATGGCTTCTTTATAATTCCTTTTAAATGGAGTTTTGTCTCAGGCCCTTTAATAGATGATACAGCACAGTTGTTTACATTTTCCACACTCTTGATATACTTATTTATGGAGCCTTACCTCCAAAAGAAGCTTCCAGAAGACAGCTAAAGATGAGGCTGCAACCTGTAGACATCATGTGGTGCTAGACATGGTGTAAATCAGCCTTTGGGATGACTTAGAGTCTGCTGCAACCACACATGATACTCTAAGAAATGCTTAGATGAGTCATTTTAAGCCCTAAACCATGAGAGAAAATAATAAAAAAGTTGTTGTTTTTTTAGGCCCACTAAATGTTAGGATGAATTATAATGATCAATAGATAATTAAAACCTTATCTCATCTTGAGATGTGCTTGGTTAGGATGAATAGATGGCTTCTTTTTGTAGCCCAGACTTTTGAGATATCATGATGACTAATTTTTATATTTTACTAACATTTTTTCATTTATTTTACATACTTACCCCAGTTTCTCCTCTCTCTCTCTGTTCCTTTCTCCCCACTCTCCTCATCCACTCCTCCTCCTCCATCTCCATTCAGAAAGAGGAAGCCCCCCCATTGGCTTGGCACATCTAGGTAAGGTAGGATCAAGCTCCTCCCCTTTCATCAAAGATGGGCAAGGTAATCTAGCATTAGGAACAGGTTCCTAAAAGCCAGCTAGGTCCACAGCACAGGTTCTGATTGCACTGCTAGAAGCCTTACAAACAGACCAAGCTACACAACTGTCACACACATGCAGAGGACTCCTTAACTGTTGGTCCAGAGTCCATGAGCTACCATGAGCTCAAGTCAGCTGTCTATGTGGATTGCTCCATCATGACTTTGACTTTCCACCCTCAGGCTCATATAGTCCTCCTTACCTTTCTTCAAGAGGATTCCTGGAGCTCATACCAGTGATTGACGGTGGAATGACTGGATCTTTATATTATATCACATCTTATAACCTAGACTTAAAAACTGTGTTATGCCACTTCCACAAGAACCATGGACTGGAGGCTGCAGAGATGGCTCAGCAGTTAAGAACACATACTGCTCTTGCTGAGATTCCAAGTTCAATTCTCAGTATCAAAGCCAGGTGGCCTGCAACTGCCTGTAACTCCAGCTCCATAGAATCTAATGCCTCAGGAGTTTCCACATTTATATGGCATATCCTTATAAAGACATCCACCCCACATGTAGTTAAAAATAAATCTTAATAAAAAGAGCTATAAGTTCATTCAGATTCAAAGAAAAGCAACCTGGATTCCACTTCTCAACAGGATGTACAGCTGTACAAACATCACATTAGGAAAATAAATCTAAAGTCTTGAAAATACAGTCTTCACAGAAGTACACAAATATATGAGGGACAGTTGATAGAATGTAAGTCTGCCACAACTCAATAAATTTTAGTTATTATCATTACTGTTCTAAAAATATGAGACTAGCAGTGTGAAAAGAAAATCAATTTGAGCTCAGGTATGGCAATTGGTGATTCCAAGAATGGAAAGGGTTCAGATAACCAGCATCCAGACTTCTTATGCCTGGCCTGATTCCATACCTGATCTCATGTTTAACTTCATATGAGTATCATTATTATGAAGTTTACATGCTTCCAGCTAGAACTTTTCTTCTGTATTTATATCTGTAAGATTGAAGTTTTGCTTTTCATTGTATTTCCCCTCGATATCATATTGTACTGATTTGCAATCTTAGTTTGTTTGGATGTTTGGTCCTTTTGTTTTGTTTTTGACTAACCATGACTTGAAGCATTTATCATGCTAATATATAGCAGTCTACCTTACTCCATAGTTCTGCTTCCTGAAATAATAGCTGTTAGACTGAGTTCCAATTTTCCATTCTATAAGCAAGTCTGGAGTGTACACATTTCCAATTTTCACAGAGCCTGCCAATTTGTCTAATGAAATGATTGTGCCAATTTGCATTTCTGCTTGCTGTGCAAAGAACGAATGTTGTTTGACACCCTGTTGACAGCTGATGTCATTAACCTTTGACATCTGGTCTCTTTGAGGTTCAAAAACAGTAAATTACTTTATTCTAATTTTCCACTTTTCTGTTGTTGAAGTAGGGTATATTTTTATTCTTATTGGTCAGTCTTATATTCCTTGCCTATTTTTCTTTAAGCATGCCTGTCTTTATTGATTTTGAAAGGCTTAGATTATAAAATACTTAATTATCCCTTATTTTATTGAGTATTGAGAATCTGTGTACATGTTGGAGGCATTAACTATTGCACAAATTCTATTTGGTATTGTAATAAAAACCTGGAGCCAGATATTGGGGAAAAGCTGAAATATCAGAGTGACAGAGAAACTGCATCCAGTTTTTACCTAGCCAACTCTTCAGGCTGAAAAGAATAGATCCTGTCTCCCAGAATCCTCAGGCTCGGTACCTCTGAGTCCTCAGCTGAAAGGGAACACAAATTCAGGGGGAACATTTGCCTTCTCTTTTGTTCCCTGCCCAGCTATCTCAATTCTTGGTTCAGCTTTCCTAGTGCTATGATTAAAGGTGTGTGCCACCTCCACCTGGTTCTGTTTGGCTGGAACTAACATTGATATAGAGGGATCTCTGCCTCCTGAGTGCTGGAATTAAAGGCACGAGTCACCACTTCCTGACCTTCATGGTTTGGCTCTGTCCTCTTATATTTCAGGCCATTTTTTTTATTAAATATACAATATAACCACAATTAACTCCCAAGGTAAGAACTATTTTCTTTTTCCACTTTACTTTTAAATTCAGTTTAGAAAAAACCAAATTGTCAGGTGTTCTGTTTGGGCAAGTAAGAACTTTCTTATAATAAAAATTATGAACATACTCTTGCACATTTATTATTAACCATTTGATGCATTTCTTTAGATGTTTAATTATGCTAAAATTGTATTTCTTCTAAAGATTTAAAACAAGATTCCATTTTTGTACTTCATCTTTCTGGTTTGCCTTTTCCATTGTCTTGAAATGCTTTATATTTCTCTACATTAAATTGTATGCATCTCTGAACAGCATCCCAGGTTTTCCACCTTTCCATAGTATGATGTTCAGAACTTCATTCTGGTTTATAGGATGAATCCTTTTAGCCACGAGACACACTGTTTTGCTCTGCTTTTAATTATAGCTTTATACTCTATAAAGGTCTAGGTAAGTAAGTCGCTTGATTTCAATGCTTTCTTCCATTTCAAGAGTCCTGGTTATTGTTCTGTTTTTTAACTGGTAATTGGTTTGCTATGCTGGCAGCATAGGTTTGAGTCACCAATTCTGGCTGTACCAGTCCAGTTATCCTTAGGCATTTACACTTACAGGAATTTTTAAATTACCTCGTGGAGTTTTTTGAAACATACTGTGAACATTTTTATTAAGATCTCATTTAATTTATTGGCTAATTTAAATTCTTAAAATATTAACTACATTGAGCTTGATCTGGAGACAAGCTCATAAGTTCAAGGCCAACCCTTAGCTAAATCCCATCTGAAAACAAACTAGCTAGGTAGGTGCTGAGGATGTATGTATGTCAATAGCATATATAAGGTCCTGGGTTCAATCCCCAATAGCCTCCAACACTGAACCACAAATATGATATATTTTCTACTTATATTTTCATTTTGGTTCTTGTAGCACAAATTCTGGTTGTATTAAAGGAAACTCAAAGCCACATATTGGGGAAAGACTGGATTATCAAAGAGAGGAAACAGATCACAGTCAAATCTCACCCAGCTGTCTTCCAGCTTCCTCCGCCTTGCTCTTCAGTGCTTCTACTGAAGAGTCTGTCTTTCTACACTTGTGCCTTAAATACCTTCTTTGTTGTTTCACATCCAGGTTAAGATTACAGGTGTGAGTTACTGCTGTTTGGTAGTTAGGCCTTTAACTCACAGAGACACAGAAAGATTTCTATCTCTGGCTTTATGGGATTAAAGGCGGAGGTCGCCACCACTGCCTGCCTGGGATCCTGGAGCTCCCTCTGTAAACCAAGCTGGCCTCAAACTCAGATCTGCTGGGATTAAAAGTGTAGGCCACCGCTCCCAGTTCCCCTCTCTCCTCATGCTAGCATTAAAGGTGTGAGCTACCACTCTAACCTTCCTGGGTTGACTGTGGGTGAATCTCTGTTCTGACATTCCAGATTGGTCTTATTAAATATATAACATATCACCACATGTTTCCAGTGAAGTTTTTGAACATACCCAGCTGCTTAATTATTTATTTATAACTTACAGAAGTATAACAACTTTTGAAAATGGAATTTTCTACAAATATCTGATTTGCCTTGGTCTGGTCACTAGAGCCCTGATAACTATGGGCTTTGTTCTGCTCTCTCTCTCTCTCTCTCTCTCTCTCTCACACACACACACACACACACACACACACATACACACACTCACGTACATTAAAGGCTATTATGTATTCTATTTCAATCTTATACCTAATTATTTTTATTGTAACAATATATAAATTACTGTTTTTAGGTATTTTCTACCTACAAAGGACTGAATAGAATTTTCTTTCTATTCTACAGACTTATTGCTCTGTAGTCAGAAAGAAAAATATCCATCAGTATTATACTAAAAACAGTATTCTTTAGTGGTCTTTCATTACCTCAAGTATCTCCACCTAATAATGTTACATTGTAGATGATAAATGATAAATATATAACTTAAAACTAATTCATGTTTCATTCTATCTTAGCCAATAATCATTATTATACTTGTTTAGTTACCAATGAACTCTTCTGGAAAATATCTCACCTTATTATTATTTGCTCTGCAGATCTACTTTATGCTGCTATACAAAGGTTTCTGCTCATTGCATCTGCTTTTGTTTGAATGTGCTTGGTTCTGACGGCATCTGGATTCTAAAGCTGGCCGTGATACTACTCTTTCCTGAGATTTAACTAGTCAGACCAGGTTTTCTTGAAACTTATCGGCAGTGCTGGAGACCCACTCTGTTGGCTGGAAGTTTGGTGCATTTATTTGACTTTGTAGGATTCTAATTGCTCCCTTGTGTTTCATTTGGACCGTTCAGTTCAGTGATTTTACTTCAGTGAATTGTTTATGGAGAGTTATCGATTTCTTCCCCCAAATCTCCGCATTTACCCCGGTTTATTTTCTTGTCATTGTATATGAGGTCTTGTGTGTGTGTGTGTCTGTCTATCTGTATATGATATGCAGAAGTATATGTATACATGTAGATTTAATTTATACATACACATGCATTACTGCATTTATCAAAAGGGCCTTCAAGACGTCTCAGAGAACATCTGGGATCATTTCTCTGTAACATTGTTATCAAACACACTGTGAAGTGTATTTTTAATAAAGAACCAAGAGTTTAGCTTTAATCAGAGTATCCTTAGACTAATAAAATACCCTAACAATACCTGAGAATATTTTAGTTGGTCTAGGCTATTGATTGACACCCTTGTTCTTCATTACTGTGGAGATGCTATTGTAAGCAATTTTAAGTCATTCAGTGTTTTTTTCTGTAAGTGAAATCCATGGGGACATTACACCTACCATGAGTACTGTATCTGTTGTATGATTTTTGTCGCTGATAAGGGAAAAGGAAATGAAATGTGGCCAGATTATTAAATTGAATAAATCTCTCTTGTTTCTCTTCTTATATCTTACCCAGATTATCTTTGCTTTATAAATTTGTGCAGGGGTGGATTCTTGCTGTCCCTGACGCAGGTGGGTTTACAGAGTGTAGTATCAAGAAATTTCCTGTCAGTAGTTCTGACTGGGATTTTGGAAGCTGCCTTCAGATAGATGTGATGTTTCAGGATGAAATGGTATTTCTCTAAGTATTGACCTAGAAAATCAAGATCTGTCTGAAATGCTTGATAAACCAGTACTCATAGTAAGCAATAGGAATAGCGTATGTTCCCTGAAAAATAGCTGTTTTACTTTATTTTCTGGTTTAACTTTTTTCTTTCACTAATTTAGCTAAATTATCAGTAGTATTCATGGCCTAAGTAGATTATTAACATTGAGGGAAAATGTACTTTACATTTAAAGACCATTTTGCATCCCTTTCTTCTATTTCATAATTCACTTTTTATTGCCCTAACAATTATTCAGGAGGTTATATTTCTGTAATATTTTTCTAAAAATCATAAGTGCTGCAAAAATAGGAAAGTTTATTTTTACTGACTAAAATACTCCACAGTTGAATTCCTTTTTTTTCTCAGTCTCTCAAAGGTGAAGAGATTAACAATAGGAAAAAAAAAAAACATGAAATAAACCCTCTAATTTTACTTTTAAATTCCTTGCTTTTATAATTGACAGTTAAAAATTAATATTTGGAACTGTCTCTTCTAGAAATGACTACATAAACAGAAATATAGCAATACCAATGGACATGTTATTGAGGAAGGGAAATTCCACAAGATCTCATTCCTAGAAAAAGTACTAGAAGCAAACAATGACTGTTGAGAGGAGAATTTCCTCCCCCAGAGATGACCCTCCTTACTGATTGTTCAAAACAGAGTGGTCAGCCTTGAAAACATACACACAAACAACAAAACCAGACCCTCTGGGCTCTATTTATATATACACATCTATGCATGTATACATATACATATGCACATAAGTAACAAACACAATCAAACATAAGGAGGCTATCAACTTGTAAATGGGGGACATGGGAGGAATTCAAGAGAGGGTAGCTGGGAGGGGCTGAAAGGAGAAAGAAGGAAGAAGTGATTTACATGTTACATGTTATAGTGTCTTCATCAGTGTTTCAATTGCTGAGATGAAACACCAAAACCAAAAGCAACGTGGAGAGGCACATCATTCAAGGAAGTCTAGGCAGGAACACAAAGAAGGAGCTTGGAAGCAGGAGCTGATGCAGAGGCCATGAAGAAAAGCTGCTTACAGACTTGATCCTCATGGCTTGCTCAGCCTGCTTTCTTAACAGGACCTGGACCACCTGTCAAGGGTTGATCCTGCCCACAAAGGGCTGAATCCTCCCACATCACTCGTGGCCCAAGAAAATGCCTTAGAGACTTGCCCACTATGTCTCAATTAAGATCCTTTTTCTCCACACGATCCTGGCATGTGTCAATCTGACATAAAACCTGCCAGTAGTATAGTAAACAAATTGTCAGGTTTTTTGTTGTTGTTGTTGTTATTGTTATTATTTAGTGGGGATTTATTTACTTTGGTCAATGAATTAATTTCAGTATTGTAGGTAGGCTAGCTGGGCAAGAGGTCTATCACTGAGCTGCATCTTCTTCTTTTTATTTATTTTTTACATTGTGTTCTTGCTATCTCTAATGTCAAGAATATTCTCCCAAGTGTTGTGGATCATGCCTTTAATCTCAGCACTTTGGAGGGACAACCAAGCAGACCTCTCTGAGTTTGAGGAAAGCCTACATAACATACCAAGAACTCACTAATAATTCCCTATAAATCTTTTGTATACATGGTATAATTGAGAAGTAATAATGGTTTCTCCTTTAAAAACTTTATTCATTTTATTTTTTATTTATAATAAATACTACTGTTATTTTTATTTTGTTTTATGACATTTAATAAAGTTCATGACAATGTTAAATTATTAATTTAATTGACATTAATTAAAATAATCTTAAATTATTAATATTAATGCAAAATGTTTTTTATAATGTTAAAAAATAATGTTTTCAACATTATGCTTTGGATATGCTGGTTGCAGGTTTTTGTGTGAATCATCTCTATCAGGGTAAGAATGTCTTCTCCTGCTCTTAGTCTACATTTTTTATTATCTATGGGTATCAAATATTATCATTAATATCATTTAGCATTAACAGAAAATTCTATGTTTTTTCTAAGTATTTAGTGGACTTAATGAACTAATAAAGTTTTCTCTATTGCATGTATGTGTGTGCATATGTGATGTATATCCATGTACCTGTGTATGCAATATGCTCAACCATGTGTGAGCATGTGGAAATCTGTGGATATGTCAGATATTTTCCATAACTGCTCCTCCATCTTCTTCTTCTTTTTTTTTTTTTTGAGACATGTTGTCTCACTGTATCTAGGGCTCATTCCTTTGTCTAGATGGCCTGTCATGATGCCCCTAGATTCCATCTATGTCTGTTCGCTGCTGGGGTAACAGACATAGAACTCTATAACAAGCTTTTACATGGGTGCTATGGATTCAAACCCATGTTTTTATTTTTTAATATCAAGCCCTTTACATTTATGCCATCTCCTTCAGCTACAATTTCCTCATTTCTAAAAGAAATTTATTTCTCTGTCCTAAACATAACTTGGCAAAGTTCAATTTTTATAAATATGTTGCTTTAATTTGCTTATACTTCAAGATTTTTATTACTATGTTCAAAAGAAAATTAGTCTGTAGTTTTTCTTTATTGTCTTGCTCTTACCACAGTATTAATATGGCCTTGTTAAATTGGCTGAGGATCATTCTTTGTTAAACTACACAGACAGAGAAGGTAGGTGGTTAAATGGCAATTGCCTGTGTTTGTCTTCTTACTAAGGTGGTGGTACAATCCTTAGGGTTTGGGACCGGACTGTGACAAGCAGAAATTCAATCTCTAAAACCAGAGAATATAAATTTCAATAATATCTTCAAAGGCTTTTGACACACTTGGCTCATGATCACCAGTTTGAAATGTGATGTTTATAAATCTCTGAGTATAAGGAAGAGGGTGGCCACTCTAAACTCTTACCACAACAGGAACAACTTTGCATCTTCCTTTTATCAGCTTGCCTTGAATTTTTTTTTCATATTTGTTTTGTTTTGTTTTGTTTTGAGACAGGGCATCATTATATGTCTGTTGCTTGCTTGGAACTTGCTATGTAGATCAGGTTGGCCTTGAACATACAGTGATTTCCTGCCTCTGCTTCCAGAGTGTTGGGATTAAAGGTGTGTGTCACCACATCTGGCAGTTTGGTGGCACCTTGTACCTATTCCACAGAGATGGTCATCCATGGTCTAGCAGCATAAGGTCTACTCAGGGATGATGTCATAGTAGAAGGACCACTACAGTTTAAAGGACTTTGCACTGGTGGAAACAAAATACAGTGTTATTTGCACAGAAAGAGGTCTTGACATCAGCTAAATATGCTTTATCTTGAAACTGAAAGGTCCTTTACAGGCCATGTTCTACATGCTTTCCAGATTGGTACTATTAGAAGGTGAATCCTAGTAAGATATCTTTGAGTCATTAGAGCTGTGCCCCGAAGAGCAGATAGACAATGAGAGCTCAGCCTCTCCTCCTGGCTATAAGGTGAGCAACTGTGATCCACTGTGTATTCCCATCACATCAGATACCAAAACAGTGGTGCTAACTTGTCCTGGACTGACAATCCCAAAATGATGAGGTAAAACAGCCTTTCACTCTTTGTAAATTCATTGTCTTGGGTATTTGTGCTAGTGAAAAAAGACATTGATGAAGAAAACAAGTGAAGCCAAGTTCCACACTCTAGCTCTCTCATGATTTCCAAGTCTGAGAAATTAATGTGCAAATCAATTTTGCGGGCTTTACTGGATCTATCACCAACCAGTAGCTATGCCCCCAAACAGAAGCATCAGCAGGAGCAGTCCCCACATTTTCACATCCAAAACCTTAACTTCATTTGCTTTGTGAAGTATTTTGCTCTACATTTAATAGAAACTTAAAGCTACCCCATTAGCTATCTATAGTGATAAATTGCAATGTTAATAGATAGCTAAAAATTCCCAGGTATCCTGAAAAATCTGCAAGGCTCTAAGAGAATGCCATTGTTAATTAAATGTCATGTAGCATTTGACAATGAATTTGGAAGGCTTTTGTCTTAATTTTCTAGTAAATATTCTTAGGTTGCGAACTAACCTTTGCTGATTCTCAGTATCTGCTCTTACATACGATGCATAATGATACTCATCTCACAAGTTATTATTATAAAGATTAATGGCTCCACTTAGCCCATCACATTATAAGCTCCTAAATAATTATTTTTGTTCACTCTTTAATCTTCATGCTAAATTTAGTCATTGTAATTTATATCACTTTATAATTATAATAGTATTTATTTACATGGGATGATTTTTATTTTTATCCATCCTTTGAGACATTATTTTTATTTTATTTTTTAAAATATTTTATTTATTTATTATTTTATATGAATTGGTGTTTTGCCTGCATGTATAACTGTGTAAGGATGTCAGATCTTGGAATTACAGACAGTTGTTAGCTGCCATATGGATGCTGGAAATTGAACTCAGGTCCTCTGGAAGAACAGTCAGTGCTCTTAACCACTGAGCCATCTTTAAAGTGTAGATGATGGGTCCTTGGCTTTGGTTAAGACATTATTTTTAATTGTCTTCCAGGTTAAGAAACTAACATTGAAACAGATTGTTAACAGATTCATGTAAGTATCCAGAAGGCAAAGGGCATAAAAGAAAGCTCAAATATTTTGACTAAATTTATGAGATTATTTTTTAATAAAACATATTAATTTTATTTGTAAAATACATTCTTGTTAATTTTTTATCTTTAACTAAATATACCTAGTATATTTAGAATATACATATAAGTCACACACCATTAAAGGAATATCATGGATGAAATATGCTTCTATATGGTAACGTTTCTAAAGTTTATATTCTTCTGTTTACTATTTTAGCCATTGCAACACCACAAAGTACAATTCTATAATAACAGTATTATATGCTATATTCCCCATGCTCCTTGTAAATGCCTGTATTCTCAGCCTTCATGTAACAGTTGGGTAAGATTCATTCTTTCTACCTACAACATTTAAATTAAAGTGGGTTGCTTTTGCCTGGATTCTATATTTATTAGCATCCTTATGTTGGTTTCATCTGTACTATTTCTCTGTGACAGCTCAAAGCAAAAATACTTCTCAAAAATTGACAAGCACTTATATAGGCTAAAAGTCTTTGTATTACATATTCTTAGACTCTTCAAGATTGATTTGGTTGGAAAGCTGTTTGTGGTGATCAAATGCCACATGGATGTCATTGAGTGCATGTCACAACTGTGACCAATCAAATAGTCCAAAATAGAAAACTGAAAGTAAAAGGTGGAGTCAATCAAAGGATTTAGATCCACTCCCTACATAATTGACTGTTTGTTGTGGTATCTTATAAACACGATCTTTATTTATTCCATTGTGCTGATGGGGTTGACATGGGTAAAACGTAATTTAGAGTTTAAGAAAGCCTGGAAGTTTTTTGACAGCTCCTGGGAGTTCGTCAGCTCTCCTTTGGCTCCTGATGCTGTGTCAGGGCCCCTTTGTGGTTTTGACTCACTGACAATTGGAAGAAACCTGAGAAGAAATTCCTCAGGCTGTCATTTCTTCTCTATTACAGCTAATCTGCTGGCAATTTCATTTGGCTTAAAAGTAGGTGAGGCTCAAAATGAGTATCATTTATTCCCAGACTGTCTAACACCATTGCTTCACTATGTCATTGGAAAACTATGTAGGTTACATTGGAGTAAAAAGTATCCCTCTTGCAAAGAAACATCTCCTAATTTCTTTTTAAATAATATGAAAACACCAGAGGTTTCCTAGAGAGTTCAATTTAAAATAAATCTGACTCAAAATTTCCCATGTTATTTTTTTCTTTGCCAATAAAGAATTAAAGAATATCTATTCTGTCATTTGCATTATTTCCAATACCTAACTTTGGTCTTTAAAAACATAGGGTAATAAGTGGATATCACACATTGATCCAAATGATATTTTAAGTATAGCATCTTTAATTTCTTGTTAAGTTTTTTTTTGGGGGGGCTAAGATATATAAAAACTAGCAGCAATCATGTGGGCATTGTTATTTGGAAATCTTAGATTATAGGTTCATGAGAAAAAAACACTTTTGGAAGGTGATTTTATGGAAAAGCAATATCCAATGAGTTCTCAGGGGCCAACTGAATGCACATCTAACTCTTAGCTATGGCTAAATCTGCTCAGTCCAGGGTCCTTTATGTGACACCCGGACACCCACAAAGCATAATTGTAAGTTAAGATTTTATTACTTCTAAATTGATGGATTCTTAGTATTGTACATAGCAACAAACTTTAAAGAAAGATTTATTTTTATTTTATGTCTAGAATTGTGTTGCCTATACGTGTCAGTGTATCACATGCATGCAGTTACCTGTTGATGCCAGAAGAGGGCATCAGAGCCCATGAAACTGCCATTACAGGTGGTTGCTAACTACTATGTGAGTGCTAGGAATTGAAGAACAGTGTTCTAGCTGCTGAGCTATCGCTCATATTTTTTAAACTAAAAAGAGTACATATATCTAATTTGAGTATGTAAATTGGGAAATGCATACTGATTGTGATGTTTTTACAGTCATAGTGGGAGAAAATCCAAGATTGAAATCTGAAATCTCTAAAGGTAGGTGTAGTATATTTCTCTCAGTAATGCTACCACTGCTAAGGCAAGTGACAGAGCATCTCTTTCAAAGTAGCCCCTTTCTTTTCTGACTGTGTGATAAGATACCAAGAATAGAAAATATTTTGTTGTTGATTCTGATTGATTCATCTTTATGAGATTGTTTTAAAAAGTGACAACCCTAGACTGGGTGTGGTGATGCAGGTCAGTATTCCCAGAGCCCAGGGCATGGCATACAGGAAGATCTTGAATTTAATATATGCAAAAGGAGATTCTATTTTAAAATCATCCAATAAAATGTTAGATCTAGGCTGGACATGGTGGTGCACACCTTTAATCCTAATATCCAGGAAGCAGAGGCAAACAGATCTCTGTGAATTCAAGGATAGCATTTTCAGGCTAGACAGAGATATAAAATGAAGGCCTATTTTTAAAAAATGTTAGCCCTCACTGTGTTATTGTCAGTAGTCCCATGATGTCATCCTATAATTCATTGGAAATTTAGAATAGATAAAGCCCAGATGGTCTTTGACTTAAAATGGTTCAATTAAGACTTTTTGGCTTTGAGATGATGAGAAAATTACACACTTCAATGAAGACAATGCTTCCAATTTTGGAGTTTAATCTTTTCCCAGGTTAATGATGTACAGAGAGACATGTTCTCAAGACACTGAGCATCCGCAGAGAACTACAATTTCCACTCATCCATGAGCTCATTCAGAGAAGCCATCAACACTCCACAGTATGTTATTACTAAGCTCTGGTATTCAACAGATTGTTTATTAAAGACATTTTGAGTCAAGATATGTTTAACATTATGATGGCTTAACTTTATCACAAGTATCTGCATTTGTAAGCAATTCCTATCCTGTTCAGCTCTGATATTATTTTATCTGGAAACTGGATTCCCTGTCTGCCCAAATCATCTCTTCATGTCTGCTGAAATTGAGGCTACACAGGATTGAGAAGATTTAGTAACAAGTAAACTGAAAAGACTAACAGCTGACAGGTAGCTGAATCTCGTGGTTATTAAATGGCCATGATGTAAACTATGCATATCCAATTGTCTGGCACCATACTGTTTTTGGAATGGTCCAAAGCCAAAGATGGGATGATTGAAAGGATGGAGAATATGAAAGAATTTCTAAGATAATGTTTCAAAAAAATTGAAAGTTTATCCTCTACATTGGCAAGCAAAAAGAGGCAGTTAAGAATAGGTAACTTCAAGGGGAAAAAAAAAATCAGTCGTTGACTAGAGGTCAGCACTTTCTACTTTGAGTTTAAAAAGTGGATGCCAGGAGAGCTTGCCTCCTAGTTAGTAGGTTTGAGGGAGCTGTCATCATCCTGTTTTGGAAGGTTTCTCCACCCTCTGCGTTAATCCCTATAGGCAGTTAGTGCAGGCCAGTGCAGAGCTAGCTCCCTTCCAAACACAGCAAGAATAGCCAAAAGAAGACATGTGATACTGAAAACAGTTTTAACATCCCAGAGAGTGAGAGGAAGTGGGCAAGTGTGAGAGAAATAGATATCAATATCTCTGTGGAAGATGTCAGCATCAAAAATTAAAGCCTTAACTCAGATGCCTTTAACTGTGGGATCTCTTCCTATGACCTGTATTTGGAAGTAGTTTATTTGGAGTCTTTGGAGAGTGTTTGGAAGGCAGAGGAACGTACGTCCGGAAAATTTCTCTTGGCCTGATAATGTCCAATGACTAGGTATTCTGAACTGAAACAGACTACAAAACGATTGTCTGAAAGTTTAACAACAACTGTTCTTTTATCAGAATAGTCAAAAACTATCACACAAACTTGAAGCTTTTTGATATTGTGACATGTTCGAGGAAAGTTCTTTTCAAAAACTGATGCAACAAATTTCCTAAATTATTCAGGCATGTAGTCAATATCAAAGAAAGTAGAAAGGGGAGCATTTCTTACAAGAAACTATTATTTCTTCCTTGATGTACAGAAATGAGTTGGACTAACCAGCCCCAGCTTGGCATTTTCCTTATTTAAGAGACTACCATGTAACAGAAAATTGACTTGGCAACTCACCAGACCTTGTTCTGGGATCAATAATTTGTTAGGTCAGTTAGCATTCCTGTACTGTAATTCTGGCTATTTCTACCATGTATGTTTTGGTTCAAGACAGAAAGTATAAAATATACAAAAATTTGAAACGTCTCTGAAAATACATATATTATTTAATTAATGGTTGCTCAGTAGCATTGTCTTCATGTAAAAAATTATTTTTCAAACACTATAAAAATCCCAGAAATTGAAAGGAAAAGTCATCCAGATTGTTATGATAAGCAAGTATATATCCAGATTGTCTATATCATAGCTTATGGAAGAACTCACAGGAAGTAAGTGTTATGCTCAATTCAAAACATTTTTGGATGTTGAAACATGAGCAACAGAAGATAATATTTATAGCTCTCTATTGGTGGTGGGACTGTATAAGTTGGCTTTAATCAAGCAATGAATGGCTAATTCTTTTTTTTTTTTTTTTTAGCTCCAAGGCTTCTTTAATGTATACTTATACAATTTTAACTTACATTCAAAATAGATTATTAGATGAAAAAAGATAGATTTTTTTGTGTAATAGTATAAGTAGTATTTAACTAAAGATAGAGTATAAACCATTTTACAAACAGAAAAAAAAACAGATATAAGTGTAGTTTGGTATACTTTTACCCCTAAAGCTACAGTGAAATACTGCCCTGCAGGGATTACTAAGTATATTGAGTTACTTATCTATGAAGTATTTTCCCAAGATGGCCAAAGTACATGGGAGCTTTTCGGTCTGTGTTGAAATATGTATGAAATTACAGCACTTTGAAAAACAGTATGATTGATCCATAGCTTGATTGGCCATGCGGGAGAGTCACATTCAGAATCATTAATGTAGAACAACAGAGCTTAGAGAATATCAGGACAGAAAAGCCTTAATCCTTCAGGATAGCTGTTTTCTCTGGTGCTCTATGAAATGGAATAAAGTATATCAAATCCATTTTCTTTTCCCAAACTCCATATCTAGTGACAAATATGACATTCTATTTGCTATGCAGCCACATATATTACATATATTAATATATATGTTTATGAACATCCAACACCAATATGACTGTTACAAGCAGGACCCTACTTTTAGAGGGTCATTCAATGGATTCAATGGCAGAAGTTAAGGACAAACTTGAATTTTATGACTTCCTAGGAATATTCTGTCAAGCATTCTTATCAGGCTTCAGACCAACACTTGCCCACCACACCTGTGACTCTATGCTTTATGAATTCCTTTCTAATGTGTTGGATTGGCTCATTGGGCAGGGTCACAAAAAGTGTTCCAGGCTACATAGTCTATATCTGCTCTAATCCCACCCTTCACCTTTCCACGCCCTGCCTTGCACCCTCTATCCCATGATGCTTTTCAATTTATGACCAATGTGTGAGTGTACTCCTGCTAGGAGATTATTCTGAATTGCCGTCTCACATATGGACTTTAGGAGTACTTTTGTTGGCCAGAGTGACATTTATTTCAAAGGATCACAAATGCTAACAGTAATTCTGAACACTAGCTGATGTTTCTCAGAAAGACATTCTGGTTTTAGGGTTGATAATTTTATGTGACATTAATTTTTGGAGAAACCTATTATCAAACCAATTAAAATGTAAAGTGGGAATTCCTGAAATAATAGTTGAGATCCCCTTGGCTGTCATTACATTACACTCTTTGTCCTTTCTGTATTTATAAGTTTTCTCTGACTACAGAGTTATCTTTCTTTATAATTAAATAAGGTTTACTTGCCTTATATTTGTGGCAGCTTAAGAGCCTGTGCCAACGACAGTGTGCCTCTGATGGGAACCTCAGTGCAGAGAGAATTGCAAAAGCTGGAAGGAAAGTCACGTGGTGGATGGGAAGCCAGAGGGAGAAAAGGGGCCAGGCTTATTATTTCATAACAACCTTATTTTGGGAATTAATTTATGGTCTCACAAAATCCACTTTAGTCTCCTCTAAGAGTGCAGCCTCCATGGCCTATGTAACTCCCATTAGACTCCATATTTTCAGGGTCCCATATCCATAAGCATTCCCACTCTGGGACCAAGCTTTTAACATGTGAACCACTGGGGTATAAAGCATATTCATTTTAATAATCTCTAGGTGTGCCTTACACAGGTTTCCACCAAAGAGACAAGTATTTCCTTTTCTTCACCCTGCCACTCAAAAGGAAATAACCATGAACTTCCCATTCTCTCAACTAGGTGGTCCTGGATAGAATCCTACCCTTGACTCATCTAGTCTCATCAATCTCTTTCCAGCTATCAATATTCTTGTTTACAAATGTATCACATGGAGAGTCTGATCCAGAGCCTACAAAATTGTCTGGCATGTACCCAGCACACACTGATGTTCAGAAAATGGCCAGTGTTCAAAATGAATATATAAATGTCATTCATTTTCCCGCCTTGATGAAAGCTAATGTTTGACCATTTTGAATCCCTCCCTCTCTCTACCCCAGGGCCTCCCCAAGACGCCCCTATTGGTCTTTCACCACCTGCATTTCTAAGCCGGAGCTCTCCCTCCCAGGCTCCACTCCAGTACTGCTAACTACAGTATTATGCAGGTAGTCGCTCTGTAAGCTGCTCTGTTCTCCATGCGAAATTTTATTCTCCCCTAGGTTGAAATATCCATGATAGCTACCCTTGATTTCCATATGATTAAGGAAGCCCAGAATTAGCCTATCTTCCTCACCAGCAACAGACATGCCCCTTTCTCTCTTGAGAATCATTTGCCTACCCTCGTACACACAGCAAGATTGTGATTGTGATTTTGGTGTTGTCTTAATTGTTTATGAAACTTAACATTTTAACTAACTGAATTCCAAAGTGCCAGTTTCACACGTGCACATACTCTATGACCTTTTTTAGAAGGTCATTCTCTGATTTTTTTTTCAACGCACCCAAATTCTGCCCATGCTCTAATAGCCTGTTTAAAATTCTGTATCCTCCAAAGAGCTTTCTATGATTATTCCACCCCACTTTTCTTTAAAAACATAGCTCTCCACTCTTATTTTTAGGATGCATTCCACATTTTATTAGGTCATTTTGTCTGAGCTTTTACTTCCTCCGAGACATGAGCCCATAAGAGAATACAGGCTCAAGTTACACGCTTATAGATTCTTAGAAAGCCATTGTTGTTCATCACCAAAGACCAGGGCAGGTTTAGAGGACTCAATCTGCTCTTTTCTCTATCTTTGAAGTCTTTTTGAAATGGAAAAAAAAAACTTATACTCAGAGAAAAGGTCCCCAAGAGACAGGTCAGAGAAGGGCAGGCCTTGTGTCCTCCAGCAGGAATCCCTGAACTCTGGAATAGCAGAAAGGGCAAAAGTACACGTAAAAGGATCTGTGAAGTTTGCTTTCTCCTGTTGCTAGACAATGTCATGTCCCTGTGACTTTCTCTTAGGTGAACAGTCACTTCAGTACCAATCTCTACGTTTAGCAGATCTTGACAATGATTGGTACTTTACCCACCACCAATATGCATTCATGACCTTTATGTTACAGAGCTCCAGTTATAGCATATAGGGTCGGGTAGGGGTGTCAAAAGCCAGGATAAAAATGAACATTAGTTGACGGTGTGAATGAGCATCTCTACCTGAGCACACCTGGATATCTAAGTGTGTATTTTCACCTCCACACCATTGGCTTCTCCTACGGAATGTATTTTTCAGACTTCCACAAAATCTAAATGTAACTCGTGGATTTCCATTTGGTATTCCTGTGAGACTAGCCCCTGGCACAACAATAGGCATCTGTAAGTTCTACAACAACATTTTTGACCCAAATAAGTGACAAATGATGGGTCACTTATTGTGTGTTCCTTAGACATGACGCTAACCCTCAAGCATTTTTAAAAAACTTCTTTCTGTGTGAAATGGCCTAGACCTGAATCCTAAATCCTGAAAAGATCCCTCTATCCTCTCTCTATGAAACAGTGACATCTGCTGCTGAGTATAGCTAGTCTTGGGGGCTCCTTAGCCAGCAGCTTCTATTGCTATTGGCCTTGGGAGCTACATGACAGGGCATCATCTACCTTCTCACATGCAGAGACTCCTTGCCCAAATGTCTGGGAACTTCTCCACAAACAGGAGTCCTTCTCACTCTGGATTAGTTTCTCTCTTCTATAATCATTCTATTAGAAACTGCTTTCTCTCCTAAGCTTGAATTGTTTCCTTGGGACTTGTAACGTGCTCTTGGTTTTATCCACGGAGTCATATACAAGTAGTTCTGTCCTGATGTGACAGTTCTGTTGACAGAAAAATGTAGCACCTTTTCACAGGGTTTTCTTCTTCTACTAAATGCCTTCACTTTCTATGACCACCTGAATATTAACTCAGGCCATCGCCCACATCCTTCCTATATTTTGTATATGTTACTTCTGGTTCATATTTACAAGCTAGGAGTGGAGAAAATGAATGACATGAAAGATTCACCAGTTAAAAATAATGTATATATCTAAACATTGATAAAATACAAAAGAAAATAGAATGGGAGAAGGTAAGTTTGGATCACCTGGTAATATGTGAATCATCTCACCACTCTACACCATTTTTTCCTGAAATAGAAAATGAACCTAAAATAATAACTACCTATTAATCTGCTTTAAGGCTTAGTGAAGTTCAATAAGGCATTTTATAGAGAAAGCATAGTGTTTTTACCAGCTGCTTAGCAAGTCATTCAATTAATAAAAGCCTCATATTATAACCAGTGCTACTAAACCAGGCAAATAAATGCAAGAGATGATGCAGGAAAATGAGAAATGAGAAGACTCAGAAACAGAGGAATGTGCATGTTTCAAATTAACTACAAAACACAGTTTCTTAATGTCTAGGTCAATTTTATGCATAGTTCCATGGGCTGTACACAGATCCAGTGTTGGACATATAAAAGGAGATTGGTGTTTACTGGATGAATGAATTTCATACAGGTCAAAATATACACACTGTAATGAAGGGAAGCATTGGAAAGTTAGTATTACAATGACATTTCCTGTATGAAACATGATATAAAAAGCCCCAGTATAGCAGATGGTAAGTCATGCTTTCCCTGCACGGTACATTTAATAACCTGAAAGAAATTATGCTTTCAGCAATTTTTATTCATTTGGAAGTTGTTGGCTCCCTGTTATATGCATATATAAAGTCCTCTTCTATGTAAACGTCATCAGCATGCATTTATTTTTAGTGACCAACTATGTTTAAGTTTAAGGGTCACTATTAAAAATGCAGTTGTAAATTGTCATTTCTCCTCTAGAAGATATCAAATGTTTAAAGGACAAAAATGATTGCTAAAAATATGAAAGAATGGTACAGACAGTAGTGGCTAAAACACTACAGAAAATGCCTCACTTTATAGTTAATAATCAATGGAAATCTTCTCTGTTATATGTGATTCAAACCAGGCATTTTTGGAAGCTATTACTTTCTTTTCAATTTGATCAAACTACCTTAAAAAAATAAAAGAAAGAAAGAAACAGAGAAGTCTGAATATATTTGAATGAACCTTGAGATGGTATACATTGCAGTTGCCAAACATATGGCATTTAGAAAAATTAAAGTTTTCTGGTTGAGAAAAATATGCTGAATTATGGAGTGTGCTGGGACCTTCAATAAATGATTGTAATTTTCCTGCTGATTGGCTTTTCAGAGTAACCTTTCTTTGCTTGATTTCATAATTTGCATAATGAAGAGGGGGGTAGCTGTGCAGCCTAAAAAATAGAATGGCCACAAGAATGATATGAAATAATTGAAGAGAAGACCATTGAACACATTGCTGTGCAAATGCAAGTCACATCAATATTGTTAGAGGCAATCCATTCTTATGCCTGTCCAAAGAGTCCATATGTGAACAGACTGAATCTCCCTTCTGCAGTCTAATTGTGCAGGGTTATTATGAATGCCAAATTTGAATGATTAGTACATTTATACACAGAGAGAAGCTTGTCACTGGGCATCCTGGAATCCTATGTCAAAGGCCTCTTATTTTTAGAAACGGACTTTTGGAATGAGTGGGTTTCTAGAGCTACTCACAGAGGCTCTGCTTTTATAGTAGCCGATAGGAGGACAACATTAATGTTGTATGGCGTTTTGTTTGTGTTCTGACAAGTAAAGCTTGCCTGAAGATCAGAAGGTAAAAACTAGCTACTAGTTAACCAGTGGCTAACTAGAGGTTAAGCAAAGGAGGCTTACTCCTTTAATCCCAGCACAATCAAGAAGGTGAAGACAGGATTATAAGGTGGGTGGAGACCAGGATCTTGGCTCCCTTTTTTGGTCTGAGGATTTGGAGAGGTAAGAAGTCTCTCTAGTGGGTGCTCCTTTACTTCTCTGATCTTTCAGCACTTATCTTGATGTCTGACTCTGGTTTTTATTGATAAAATTAATTATGAATGCATTTCACATTAATTTTGTCTCCAACCATACATCTACACTCTACCCTAGGGCACTCTGGTCCAGTGGTCATCCTCTGTGCTTAGGCTATGGTCTCTCTTCAACTAACGAAAACTAAATCTCTCCCGACCCCAAACTAATGGCTGTCTCTACACAGCATGCTATGCATCACAACTCAGTATCCTGCAAGAGCACAGTTTTAGCATAAAATCAGAAATCAAAGGCCAGGCTGGAGTCGTCAAGGCAATTCTCTCAGAGGCTTGGTTTACACAATAAAACCTTAAGATCATTCAAAGTATGCTTATGCAGAGTACATTTTCTTTTCTGATTATTTTTAAAACTCAGTCTGAATGGTGTTTCTGTTTTTGAAATATTGTGTTTAAGGTGTTTTGTTCAGAGGACATGGCTGTCAAGGCCACTCGCTGGTTGCTAGTAGCTCTCTGTTCTGTTAGTATCTGCGCTGTGAATGTTGGTATGGTCATCATGCAGAAGTTGCCTTTTCTTTGTCGCAAGCAGCCTTGGTAGCGCTTTAAGCTTTCCTGCCTTGTGGCCCCTATTATACTCCTTCCTTATACTCCAAAAATATTCCTAAGGTTTTCAAGAGCTCTCATTCTCCAAATAGAAAAGTAAATGACCTCATAATTTTTGTTTGTTGAGATATTTTTCAATGACTGACAGAAGTGGACATTATATAAATACTTTCTTTCAATAGATGTTATTGTTAAACACCCAGGGGCAGCGTCTGGGAAGAAAAAGTCATGGGAGAGTACAGCTTACTGGTTTGCTCCTCATGGCATACTTGGTCTTCGTAGACAATCTAGGACCACCTGCCAAGGGTAGTACTTCCCACAGTGGCTGAGCCCTACCACATCTATTGTTAATCAAGAAAATGTCACACACTTAAAACAAGACAATATGGTGGGGGACATTGTCTCAATTTAGGTCCCTCTTCCCAGATAACTGCCAAAATGAAAGCAACAAGATTCCATCCAGTACAGTGGATAAATACCACCCACCTAAACACACACACACACACACACACACACACACACACACACCAGAGAGACAAAGACAGAGAGAAGTCAAAAGTAAAATATTCTTTTCTCTATTGCTTGCTAAGCTCAAATTATCAAAAAAGACACAATATTTGTAATTTATAGCAATATAGCACCCATTTTGCTAGGTGATATTCAATAGAAGTGATTAGAATAGCGCAGAATATTTCTTATGTGGAGTCTCTAAGTATCTCTTTGTTCTGTAGCACATGTCACTTTAATTATCACTCAGTTTTATTTCACGAGGTTTTCATTTCACTAAGTTAAACAGTGGTTTAGTTTGCTGCAGCCAGACTTACAATTAAAATCCATAGTAACAGAAGACCTTTGCATAATCTTTAAATAAGTGTAAATGAACAAATAAAGATTGATTGTCCAGCTAAGCAAGTCATAAGGTGTGAGTTTGTGTTGCAGTGTGATGTGTGATGTCTCTGTCAACACCCTTTTTTCTGATTTCAAAGAACAGATAAAACTGGAGCACAGGTGGTATCATCTCTTTTTAAAAATGATATTTATGTCTCGTATTACAATATAAGTTCTTAAATTCAACAAAAAATTCTCTATCATTTCAACATCCTCAGTTTCTGATATCCGTGTGAAAATATAATCTATGTGCTTTTTATTACATCTATATAGTAGAAGATATAATCCTATATGATTTCTCATTTGGATAAAACAAATTGTTCTATTTAAATGGGGACTTTGGGCAAAAAGCTCATAGCCCAATAAAAAATAAACAATATTTCTTTCATCTTGTCAGTATTTTCAAAAATCTTCTACATAAGAAACTCTATGTACAGCAATCACAATTAAAATTTAACAAATGTCTTGTGTTGTTCATGTTAATATTTCTTTTCTTGAAGGACCATTATTAAGTTGGGTCAAAATGAAGTCAGATTCAGACATGTAGGCACATCCTAAAGGTGTTATTTTGATCAATTGCTCTAGATAATTGATTGGAGGTAATCAGAATTTTAGTTAATCTGGATTTTAAATTTGGGGAACCATTCTCAAGATGCTGAACCAACTGGCCATTTTTCTTTAAAACTGGATTCCCTAAGGGGACTCCAATCTTTGCACAGTCAAATGTATCCTAGGTGAAAGGATTTACTCCATACTATGACCAAGATGACTATTTTCATTTTTATGAAGTTCGTGTCAAATAAAATTTACTATTAAATTTTGTTTAAAGGAAATTTGTCAAATCCTAAGGAGACTGAGAAAAGCTATCAGTTTATGGAAGTAGAGTTAAACATTTGCAGGGAAATGTATACATTAGCAAAAAGAAAGAAAAAATAAATCATGAGAATACTGGAAGAGAGATTATGCAAGGCTTTAAAAAGAAAAGTGTTATAATCCTGGAGATTAGCCCTGTAACCATAAAAGAGCTAAGGGGTATTTAGTGAATAATAAAGAGGCACATAACAGAAATACAGTATAATAGAGTTTTCTACTTAACCATTCACCAACAGAACAAAAGCATGGAGAAAAAAAAAGGTAACAGAATATATGTGATGGAAGCAAAGAGGGTGTTTGGAGGGAGGAAGAAAGTAGAACCAGTGGATTGGGAGTTGGGGAGGATCAAGAGCTAGGATTATGTATAAGACTGTTATGGTGGCTCCTATTACTTCATTTAGAAGGCCAACGCCAGTACTAGTGTTAATAATAAAGTTGCAATGCCACTACTAGTGTTAATAATAAAGTTGCTATTTAGTTTTGTAGGTGGAGGGACACACAAATGGTAAGATAATGACTGTCAAACAGTTACAGCTGTTTTAAAAGTCAAACAGAATGATCGAGAATAAAAAACATTTTCAGAAAAAGAATGTCTCAAAATGTAAAACATGAAAGTATGGAATCACACAAAACATTTCAAACCTCTTCTGCAAGAAAAAAAGCAAAGCAAAACTAAATTAGAGTTTTCATGAATAATACATATGAAGAATAATATTGACAATATTGTTGATTTACTGGTACATATAAAGATTGGAGGTTGAAAACTGGTCCAATCATATGTCAAAAAAAAAAAAACTGAAAAAGAATCCAAAAGGCTGCTGTGGATGTGTGTGGTGGTGAGTTTTAACTTCAGTTTTCAAGAGAGGTCAGCAAGGTGCATCGTTAAAAGACATGACAGCTGCTTTTTTTTTTGATTTTTGTATTTAGTGTTTAGTTTTAGTGTTACTTAATGTTTTGAGGTTATACTATAATTACATCATTTTCTTCTTACAAGTGTTCTTCTTTAACAATAACTGTAATGTAGGGCAAGGGTAGTAAAACCATTAAGTAATACCATTTTTTTTTCTGCTTTCTGGGAAATTATTCCAGAACTAGACAGCTAAGCTTGCTGTTTGTTGTACAAAGAGCTTGAATAAACCTCAATTTCTTCACCTGAAATATGACCAGGAAGAGAGTGTTTCTTTTATACTGTTCTGTGGGAGAACAGGCTATGTAGAGTGACTTGCTCACCACCAATCAGCAATGACCATTAATAGAATGTAAAACACAGAGCTGACACTCTGGAGTCCTACACACTAAAATAACACTATTCTAACAACACAGACTAGGACATTTATGGAATTTAGCTGAAATACTACCAAAGAACATTTTCCAGAAGGTGAGAATAAATACAGGATAGTTGTGGATAGTCACTAGATGAGGTATATTTCACCATAACATCCCAGAAACTTTATAAAAATTTATTTATTGTATAGGAAGGGCATGGGCTTTCATGGAGGTCAATTTTATATAAAAATTAAACCTATTTTAAGAGAAAATATAACCCATTCTCATAAAGTGTACTTTCTTAGCACACTTCAGATGTCTCTCTGTTTAAAGCATCTTCTATCTCTGTCTCTTTGTCTCTGCCTCTGTCTCTCCTTTTTTTTTAAAAAAAAAATAGGGTTTCTCTGTATGACTCTGGATTTCCTGGAACTCACTCTGTAGGCCATGCGGGCCTCAAATGTACAGAGATCAGCCTGCCTCTGCCTCCTAAATTCGGGGATTAAAGGCATGCACCATTACTGCCTGGATTCTTAGGTTCTTTACCTAGAGAATTATTTAAAAAAAAAAAACAGGCAGACATTTTCTGTACTCTCCCTGATAAAACGAATAATTATTTGGATCAGAAATTTGTTTCACTAAAGGAAAAAATTCAAAATTTGAGTGAGTAGTATTACTGTATTGTTCATTGTTACTGAATATATTGAATATATGAGCAAAACATGAAAATATTGAAAAGGTTACTCTTGTACCTTAAGTTTGTAGAGAGGATTCTCAGATTCCTCTTTGACATCATTGTCAAAGCACTGTAGTCGGTTTTACAGAATGCAGAAGCAACTGGATGGCAATAACTTGCTGCCTCATGGTTGAGCATCTCCAGTGTTACTGCTACAGCTGCTGCCTTCTTAACACACAAGAGGATTCCCTAAAATAGTGATCCCACAACGATTGCAGTCCTCATAATACCAGACTCAGGCAGAAAATGAAATGAAAGGGCAAATGGGTCTGAGAACCCTAAGAAATCTAAATTCACTAATGAACAAAATTAGGTGCTAGTATGCTTTATACAGTAGAGTTCTAGGACCCATTCCATGTTTCATACCTTGCTGGATTGCACAACCCAGGTTTCTTTCTCCTCTAGATAGTAGCTCTGGGATCCTGGGACAGAATGGTGTGTTAAAGCTTACCAATGAGAGGATCAGAAACTTCACAATGGTAAATGAAATCCCTTGGATAAAAACCAGATTCACAATAGAAGAGATGATCAAAGAGTGAAGACTTGATAAGAAGGAAATTCTACAGACAACTTGAAAAATGTTATTTCAACAAATGTTTCAGTAACATCGGAAGTTCAGCCCACCTTTGACGAAACTTGCATCGCTGGAGAGAATTATGAGTGTGATGGTGGGCGGGTCCAGGGGAAAAGCAGTCACCTGAAAATTAGAAATGTGTAGTCAGGACCTAATAAATGATAGTTCCGAAGGTTTGAATCTGGGAGCCTTGAACTGAGAAAATAGCAAGGACCTGGGGGAGAACTGCTGCGTGCTGGAAATGGTGAAAACCCCAGACAGGGATGATCAAAAATGAGAGTGATCTATTTGAAGTCTTAAAGGAAAATAAGGACACTGAAAAGAAGCTGTGAGCAGAAGAGTAAACTTTAGTGACACAGAAACTAAAAGGCAGCTGTAAAACAAAACAAAAACAAAGTTGGCTTACCGAAAAAGTTAAAAGCTACAAGAGAAATTAAATAGTGAAGGGATTGTAGGCACCAAGACTAGTCCACCAACATATTCCAGATCATCCTTTGTGGGAGAAAAAAAAAACCTTGACAGTAAAAAGGAGATTTGGGGAATAAGAGAGCGTGGTGTTATATTGCATATTTGATAAAAATTAGTCTGTAGTATCAAAGGACAGAATCATCCATACCCAAGCCGGAAAGTGGTGACTTATGCCTTTAATTTCATCACTGGGGAGACAGAAATTCATCTGGATCTCTGTGAGTCCAAGGCCAAACAGCCATTCAGTGGTGGTAGCACACTGTTAGTCCCAGCACTTGAGAGGCAGAAGCAGGAGGATCTTTGTAGACCAGTCCTGGTCAGCCATATAGAAAACCTTGTCTTGAAAAAAATAAAACAAACAACAAAAGCTGTAGATATGGCTCTGACCTCTGATATTACAGGCTAATTTTATTTAATATACAATATATTATCACAAGAAAGTCATTTGAGAACAGGAGAAAAAAGTAAAAATACTATTGCAATATATTACACATATACATTAAAATGCCCCAATGTAACCCATTGCTACATATAATTAATATAGCTAATTAAAAAAATATTTTAAAAGAAGGTTCAGGGCTCATGCTTTGGAGAGGCAGGCCAGGGAGGCTACCCATTTGAGAGAGAGATGGAGAGATTTGAAAAAACTGATAGTTCCAGAGGAACATTAGATGGTGATATCAGTGTCTGGGGAACCAAGCAGAGAGGGCTTTCAGTGAAACTGCCTGAGACATCATATATTGTACATAAGAAGCAGAACTTATTTCATTCTCAGGAGAAGCAGAAAGCAAAGGTCAGTATGCCAATATGAGAATACACCCTTCTTTCTTAGAATCCACTTCAGGCCAGGCCACTCATTATCAGTCAAGATTCACAAATTACCTCATTCCAGTTAGGACTTTGGCCTCTACCTCCACCTGCAGCATTTGACAAAGATCACTGAAATTTGAAGAGGATGAAGTGATTGATTATGCATGACCTAGCTGTGATATAGTTTTCAGAATGTTTCCTAGAATTGCACAGCTTATTTCTTCTATCACTCACAGTCCTTACAGATGTATGGTGGGTCTGAGAAGAAAGATGTTCTAGGATGAATCCTAGAATAAAAGTGAGGAGGGCAGATTTTCATTAATGGAGGAGATATAAATTCTAGGTAAAACCTACTTTGCTGCCTCCATCTGGGAAGACTTTTATAGATGGTTAACATACATTGATTCATTTTTATTCTTGCACTCAAGAAGTAATAACTGACTTCTTTGTCATATGCCTGGACCTACTACATAGTATTCATGCAAGCACTTTTGCCTTTACATAGTATTTAAAGCTGAGAATGTATAGTTAGTGGTAACAGAAACTCTAATATACCAGATATTATATTGTTCTAATATAATAGCATGTTGTTCTAATTACAGAGAAAGGCATGTGGCATTATCTTATATTAAAAAAAAACTTTTGGATTAAATCATTTTGTAGATTTCCATCCACAAAGGAAGAGGTTTATACCAGATAATCTCTATTATTTCTTTCAGCCTTCAATGTTCCATGCTTATGGTTAGACATCTATAACTGACCTTCAAATTTTCCTGAAGGGCCATTCTAAACTGTAAAAATGATGTGTTCTAGTGACTGAATCACCAAAGCCATGTTTGTAAGGTATTGTTTTGTTCTAAATTTGATGCTTGTATTATGATTATTTTTAAAGTTATCTGTCAAATGTAAAGCTGAAGATGAGAAAGGTGTGAAATTAGCACAGTTGATCTGGCTTTCAAGGTGAGGGGTTGGGTAGCTGCACAAAGAAAGCTTTCATCTCATTTTACTTCAGGTTGTACTTAACTCTAGGTTCTTCAATGGATTCATCATTTGGCAACATGCAAAAGCATAACATTTTCAAAGCTATTTTTAAGTTATTTATTTTATGTGTATTAGAGTCTGTCTGTGTATATGCATTTTCACCACATGTGTGCAATGTCTGTGGAGACAAGAAGAGGCATTGGACCCCAGGAGTTTGAGTTGCAGCTGATTGCAAACCATCATGGGGTGCTAGGAACCAAATCCAAGTCCTATGTAAGAACAACACATACTTTTAACCAGGGAACCATTTCTCCAGCACCAAGACCTATACTTTAAGGTTATGATTCTGTTTTGCTTATGTGCATAATAAATAGTCTTAAAAGAGTATCTGCATTAGAGATATTATTGACCATTAGAGGAATCATATCATATGGGCACATATGCAAAGAAACGAATAGTAAACAGCCACATACCCTGTTGAGAACCCACTGTGTGCCAGATAAGTGTCCTACTATGGGTTCTTTGACCACCCACATGATGTTAAAAACTGCCAGTCTGCTGAAGCTTTCCAACATGGTTTTTCTGTTGTCCACCCAATTATCCAGAACCATACCATCTCGCTCATTGTTCCTGGCTGCTTTCTAGTTCCCATATCCTCCTTTGGCTGTTTATCTTGACTCCTAATGCTTGGCTCAAGAATGTCTAGCTGGTTTTAGATACAAATTCTAAGCTCAAAATTTCCTGTTTGTTTTCCTTCAGAGATAATACTGTAGTTCGCTCTAGTGACACAGCATGGAAAAATGACACCAACCAGCTGTTGCCCTGAAATACACAGTAGAGGGCACAACTAATTTACAAGTTGTGAATGAATGTTAATCTAACTCCCCAATAATAATCCAAAGCAAGCTAGACACCAGGCATATCTGAATCACTGATTACAGTGAAATGAGGTTTCACGACTGTAACTTTCCCTTCCTAGCTGCCACAATGTGGTCTGCAGTGGAACAGCCCTTTGCCATCTCCCAAATATGTTGGGCAGTCTTCTGCTGAACCTTTGTGTGCTGGAGTATTTTCTACATCTTCCTTTAATTCCATAGATATCTGATGTGAGTTTCAAAGCTGGATCTGGTGTTTTCTCTCACAAACATTCAGACTTTCAAGCACGTGGTATATGTGGCCCCTGTCTGTGGCTCTATATTTGTCAATTCACCCATCAATAATCACTTTACAGCCTTTATCTGTTTCTTGGCTGCTCGTAGTATTCCAATAGGTTCTTAGGCAACATCTCACTCATATTTAGTCTTTTGCTCTAATGGTAGAGCCTGGAATGAAGTGCATGCCTCATTTGGTGCAGCTTGAGTGTGTGAATACATTTGTAACAATGGCTCTTTGACTGTTAATGGTCACATTCTTAGAACCATTCTAGGGTGAGTGTCAGGTCTAAAATAATTTTATCTTTTCCACTATAATATGTTTTTTTTTCCTGCTACTATTTGCTTTTCTAGGGCTTTTTAAAATTAAATACTTTAAATTTTCCCTGGTGGAGCTTTAGAATTTTTCTTTGTTGTAAGAATTTGTTCGTCCTGGTAGCAAACAAGGATTCATTTAACACATATTTAAATATGGTTAGTAATGTGTAAATCATCCCAGCACCTGCATCTTAACTGTTTAACTTCTAACTTGTTGTAAACATGTATTATTTCTGCTTCATCTCACCACATTCTTTTTTAAGATTTAGCTTATCTTTTCAGCAGGGGATGTACTCACTCATTAATGGTCTCTAAACAAACAAACAAGAAAAAAAGCCAAGCATGCCCAAGTGGCAAAACACAACCACTGAACATCTTGGGATCAGAAACACCCTGGACTGACCCTTTGGACCCCACTCCAACTATAGGAACTCCTGACTTACTCTTGAGGGAGGGGGGACAAAACTGGATTTTGCCAGGAGTGGAGACTGATCCAAGCATTATTGGGTCAGTGGGACCATAGGACTGTCTGCTCCCTGCCCAAGGAGGGGATGGGGAGTTGCGGAGAAGAAAAATGACCTGATGTGGTGGGAGGGGGAAGGGACCTTGAATAAGGATATACAGGGATGGAAAAAAAATTCAGAGGGAAAGCTGAACACAAAGTAAATATATGTGTAGCAATCTTAAAAAAAAAAGATTTAGCTTATCTTTTCAATTATGTGTAGTCTAGTGTCTGTGTATGGCTATGTGCACATGAGTGAATAAGCTCGTGGAGGCCAGAAGAGGGCATCTGGTGGTCTCTTGAACTGGAGTTCCAGGCTGTGCTGAATTCAAGGAACCAAAGTCAAGTTCTCCACAAGAACTCTGAATGTTCTTCACTGATGAGATTTCTCCCCAGCCTCTTGAATATCTCTTCATATTTTTATTAAATTTTTTAAAGTCAGCAGAATCTATCACAGCTAGAAATTTATAGCCTGCTTCTGAAAAAAAAAAGCCATTTTTATACTTCCTTGCAGCTTCTCCAGTTTGTCCATGTGACAAAATTTGGGAGGATAATATATATGTATATATTGAACATGCTTATTTAAAGAAGAGCTGAAGTGAATTGGTGGATCCATAACTAGAAATGCTTCTTGATTTTGCAAATAAGAATTCAGTTCCCAGAACTCACATACTCCAGTAACTCTATCTTCAGAGAATTCTGCACTCATTTTTGGCCTCCACAGGGTCCAAATACATGAGCACATGTACACACACACATGCACACAAGCATGCACACACACATGCACACAAGCATGCACACGAACATACACACAGGCATGCACACACACATATACACACACACATGCACACGGGCACGCACACACTTGAATCTTTAAGAACCTTTAATAAAGAAGACGCTGGCTTACTGAGGAGCAGACAACATGCCAATTTAGGCAACTGAAATACTGAATGCACATATCCTTGAAAAAGTAATAACTGAAATTATTGTTTATATCTCTCAGTTTTTGTAGAAAACTGGACTGGAATAATAAATTTTACAACAATCTGGAGCATCATTCTGGTGAACTAGTTTCTCTCCTGGTAAAAGGTATCTTGCATATTTCAGAGTTTTTGATTATGTTAAGCATTGTGAATTGGTTTTTCAAATTATTTTTTGCAGCTTTTATAAATTTATTCAACAAACTGAGTAGCAACAATGTTTTTGTTTTTATAAATAAAGTTACTGAATATATTTAGTGGATCTTGTGATTTTTTTCAATAATGACTTTTCCTCACTAACAATGTCTGTGATGCCTGTTATAGATGGCAAAACTAATTCACAAGTGGTGAGTGTTAGTCCAGTTCCCTAATAATAATCACAGTTACAATCATCAGTTCCAATACAGCAAGCACTGTTAAGAGATGTTGTTTCTTACATATTTCCCTCAATAACACTACAAGATATCTCCACTTTACAGAGAGAAAAGTGAGGCTGTAGAGGATAGATTTCCTACTTCATTCCTCTTAAATTCTCTGCTTTCCTTTTATTAATCTCTGGAGTATTAGCTTTCAATTATTATCCAGTGAGAGTACTGAAGTAGACAAAGCATGACAGTCTCATGAAAACTCTTTATTGTTTGTGTGATGGACTTCAACTCAAAACTTTTAAGGCTACATTGCAGAAAGCTTTCACGTGTTTCTATCACTGGTGGAGAGTGTTCAGTATTTGCAGTATGAATGATAAACTGAAGGGAATGGAGAGATATCTAGTAGTTAAGAGCACTGACTATTCTTGATTCAGACCAGGGTTAAATTCCAAACACTCATGTTTTCGTTTACAGCAGTTTATAACTTGCAGGGGATCACAAGACCTCTTATGACCACTGTGGGCATCAGACACATATGTTGTTCATGTACTACACATATATATATACATGTGAAGAAAAAACATTTACATACATAAAATGAAAATAATTTAAAAAATTAATATGGAATATCTCTAGCAATTGGCTTGATGTAAGCAGGATTCTGCAGTGAAAGCAAGGTCGTCTCAGTTACTTCTGTAGACATATTTCATATTTTAGATCCATTGCTAATGGACTAGTGACATGAGTGGTTTTGTCCTAACGTGAGGCTTTAGGGAAAGGCTGGTTTATAGGAGTTATTGATTGGAACCAAATCCATGAAATACTATATTGTGTTCCTTGAGAGAGAAATGGAATTCTCTGAATTTACAGTCACCAAAGAGAGCTTTATTGATGAGTGGAAATCTGAATATCATATAGATAAATCATCAAGTTATGCACAGATCCATCACATAATTTGAGATGCTGTTCAGCACAAGGCCTAGAAATCAATGACTGGGTTGTGCATATCAACACAGGCTGTTCTTCATCTATGACAGACAGAATATGGGAAGTAGATTCATGTTAATTTTTAATAAGATTCACAAATAACATCCCTTTGGGGCACAGGGAAAAAAGGCAGCACAGAGAGTTTACTCTAAAATACATTTAAAAACCAACATCAAATATACATCAAAATGCCTATCAAAGTACTCACAAGTATTGTCCAAATGACCATACACAAGAGCATTGATTTGCTTAAAATGTGTCTTAGGGAGAGTGCACCTGCCACAAACAGCTCACCATCTGTGGCTTTCCATTAGCACTCAGCCAGCACAGTTCCTTTTGTGAGTGTACCTCTACACCCCCAACAAGCCTGCTCCCTGCTTTCCCAGCATGAGTGGAAAATCACCTTTGTGAACAAATGCTCCTACCTCTTCTCTGTCCTACAGTGAATTATGATTAATAGCATCTTTTGTTATTTAAGAACTGGCTTCCGGGGAGGGGGAAGAGTGGTAGATATGGAAAAAAAACTTCTTAAATTAAAAAATGGAAAGAAAAAATAAAAGAACTGGCTTACAAAAAAACTTATGAGACCTGGGTGAGAAGTGGGTTCTAACTGAAGGCAGGGAGAATACAGAACATGGCTAACTAGTAACATTACGGAGAAAAGTGGTGTTTGTGTAAAGGTGGTAGACATTTTCACCTCTTCTGTCTTTTGTTATGGTGAAGTCTTGATGCTGTCTTATAAGAGGTGGTCTCTCCTTTGTGTATGGGGTATGCATGTGTGTGTGTGTGTGTGTACAGAGCACATCCTGAGTTTTACATGTGTGCTGAGGATCCAACGTTAGGTCCTCATAATTGCACAGCAAGTATTTTACCCACTGAGCCATGTCCCCATCCCCTCCCTCATCAGTCCCCACTTTTAAAATATTGTTCAACTTTCAGTGTCTAAACCACTTCTCTTTATTCTTCACAAATTGCTGGTGGGCTATCTGATTCATTTTGATGTCTTATCTTCCATCTATACACTTTGGTTTGCACTTTATCTTTTATTTTGTGATTCACACATAAACCTATGTATTTCACCTGACAGTATCTCAAGATCAGTACATATTTAAAAACAGGTTAATGTGTCTACACCTTTCATTCTGTTTCTCTTAGTTGATGGTCTACATTTCTGCAGGAAGATAAAAATCATTGTTGGCTTACCTAGTTAGTGCACATTCCTCATCAAAAACATCACCAAAAATGTTATCTTCTAGTTGTTTCTAGAACATGTTCACTCCTGCTCTCTGACATCTTTATGTATACTGATCATACTATAGCCTCTTAACTCTTGTATTATCCTAGTATTTTCTAATGGCCCAATAAATTCTCCATACAAACTTAAGATTGTCTCCTACAACATATATATGATAATGTCTGTAGTCCTTAAAACATTTAGGCATTCTCCATTAAATACGAGATGGCAATTAAGTTCCTGTGGTGGCATATAGATACCTTTATGTACTGACAGTCCATTTTTAATCTATACAGCTTGGTAGCAGAAATCTGTATCCACCAAGCAATTCCAGCAGCTCCCATCTTCATATATTACAAAGAGTTGGATGAGGAGCCCCTCTGTCTGTGCCATCCTTATTATCTACACATTATATCATCTTATCCACCAGTGGAAGCTCATTTGATTCGTTTATTTCATTCTCCTGCTCAACGGCTCACATAGCTTTCCGTATATAGTAAATGCTTAATAAATGTTTCTGCATCTCTAATGAGAGATGATTTGTGTATCATAGTGAATACACAAGACATGACATGCATTCAAAACTTCTTATAATTATATTAATACATTATTATCAAATTCAAAAGGTGGTTAGTGAATTCATTTCTGATGCTTACTGAGTTAAGACACAAAAGGAGGATAAAAAATCGTTTCCATCTTTAGGAAGTTATCATTGCCATCAGGCATGTGAGGTTTTTATATTTAATTACATGTGTTATTATTGTTTTGCAATATTTATATATACACACATATGTATTGTACTTCAAGAGTTGGTACTACATGTAATATATAATTGGAAGATATTTATCAGTATCTTTGATACACCAGACATTATGACAGTTATTCTGAAGAGCAACAGAACATAATCCTTTCTCCAAGGAGTTGACAGACAAGTAAGTATGGGAGGGACAGAGAAGGAATCAGTGATTTACATAAAAAAATCAATGAGTACTTTGTGTGCTGGGCATTGTGCAAGGTGCCATGATGAACAAGAATGAAAGGCTGCACCTTCCTTTGAAAAACTCACACAATAATAATGATGATGAATGGTGCATGCACTTTCATCCAAAATATGGAGAAAAAGAGAATATGTGTGTGAGTTGAGAAACTGAAATTATTACCTCTGGGACATGGAAACTCTGTTTGACATTGAGAATTAGGTAAAAAGGGCTATGATTTGATTCACCAGCTAAAATCAATAATTGCTCTGATTAGATGGGATGTAACTGTAATTGCATTGCAGTATATTTTTCATCTCTTTCCCTTTATACTGAAAGAAAAATAAAACAATTTTGTTATGTTCCAGTTATGACAGCAATTGTTTCCTTTTTCTAGGAGTCAGGTTACATAAATTTGGCACACGGGTGCTGTATATCAGTTGAATCACATGATTCTGCTGACATTAGGAGGTTGTTACTGGGATGCAATTTTCTAGAACTTGATAAAACCGGACACAAGAAAAATCTCTACCAACCAAAGACACCAGGTCATTTTAGACACTTTCCCTCTATCAATAACAAAAGCATTTGAATCTGCATGCAATCAGCAAAACCATTGAGGGTTACCATAGTTAAGAATTTCAAAGCTCAGTAGCTTAAATACCCAAATGGAATATTATTGCCTTCAGTTACCAAATTATTTAACAAAAATGTCATGGCAAACTTTCAACAGGGGCAGATCATCTTCACCCAATGGGGAAAGAAGCCTGCTTTTGAAAATTCTCCAGTGAGCTACAGAATATGATATTGCCTACATCCAATCTGATCAGTGGGTCCCAATGGTGAGGTACAACCTCTGAAACCAGGTCACAGAACTCTGATAAGCCCAAAAAGTGACAAATGTTACATACATTTATGAAATAGCTTACCAAGGTAAATGGTATGTTTGTGGTGGTCAAAGCAGACATAAAAGGCCGAGCATCTGTGAGTAGTGTTCTGATTGATCAAAAGAGACACTGGTACATTTTAAAGCTTGGGGTTTCATGTTCTCTTTCTGTAAAGCAAAGCACAATGACAAAATTACAGAGGAGCTATGATTGTCAACCTCCTTATTGCCCAAATAGATCTTTAAGGGTATCCAATCTGGGTTTTGAAAGGCATTTGGGTTTTTTTTTTGCCAATTAGATATAAATATGATCACAATCATAACTTTTAAAGGAGCCATTTAAGGGCCTATTAAACAGATAGAAGCAATAGTTAATTATTCACTTCTAAGATCCCTTTGATGTGTTTACTTAATTTTGTTAAATATATATTACCACATATTCCCTTTTGTGTCAAAAATAAAAAAGGTTATAACATATAAGAAAAACTATATATAATAGAAATAATAACTATATACAATATATAAGCAATAATTACATGAATAATGTCCAGTGCATTAACAACTGAGAAATTCAAAGAAATTTTTCTATTATTTATCCTATTTTGGTGACTCCAAAGGATTATACATAAATTACTTTCTAACTTATTACTAAAAACTATCTTTTGATGTTTCTCAAACTTACACATTTATCCTCTTAGTGAGTTTCTTTTCTGAAACTGTCCCTAGAAAACTATAACCATATCTGTCTCATCTTCAACTTCCTCAAGAAGAAAGAAGAAAATAATGTTAACTAAGTAAATAGGACATGCAAACAAGCAACTTCCAAAAAATGTGAAAAATGAAACAGCAGACTGCCTGCACAGTCACCCAGAGTTGTTCTGAAGCATTGGAGCATCCATCTTTGGCCTACAGGCCTAGCATGTCTGACAAACTCTCTGTGAAGCAAGATATTCCTAAAGACCTTTCTACCTTGCTTTGGCAAGATTTGGCAGTGTTTTTGTATATGTCCTGCTTGTCCATTTTGGACATCATACTGTCAGTGGTTGAGGCAAGGGCACTTTCTTGCCCAGTGGCTAATTTTTACCACACAGAAGATCAACTCTATATGGAGTTCCTTTGATGCCCATCATCTTCTCTGTAGTAGATTGGTACTTCCAAAAGCAGATGTCTCATTGTCATAAACATAATAAGAACCTATGTTATTAAAATATCTTAAATGCAATATACTATAGATCTCTGAAATCTTTGAAGGTGACCTATCTATCTAAAATATATGTTTGACCTTGAAAATGTACATATCTAATATGACTATAAGTTTGATTATCATGTCTAACTACTAACTTGCATTTTTATATCCTAATTAGTTAGTTGGCAATAATAACTTTCAGGAACTAGTGATTTGTACTGCATTATTAGATGAACTGTACAGGTACAATACCTTGAGCAAGCAAAGAAGTATATGTACAATAGCAAAGAGGTTCCAGTTTCAACATCCTGATTCTGACTGGCATGTGTCTGATGATGAACTAGCCTTGGGTTAACTATACTCTATAGCGAATGTGAGCCCACCATTCTAAATTTCAATGACTTCTTTTATTTGCATCTCATACATTACCTTTTCATACAGTAGCTAACTGATATTAACAAAGTTGATTTTTACAGCAAGGGCTATTCAGCAGAATGCAATAATCTGAGACACATCTGATGATAAAGTCAAAATTGCTTGAGAAGGAGAGAAGCTTTGTATGCTACAGATATAGAATTATGATCTCACCTATCAGCAACCAAAACAAGCAGATAAAATGCTCGTAAGGATATAAACATACCCACTTGGTATTCTGAAACACTCTACCTAACACAGAACTCACTTTTTCTCTAAGCTTGTTTAATATCATTCAACTAGACCATTCTGTGGGTGCAAAATGGCTTTTACACATTAAAATAATTGAAATCATACAATGTATACCTTCAAACCATGGTAAATTTAAAAGACATGTTTAGGAGCTCTAAGCTACATAATCATAAAGGCTATTTTAAGAAGTATAGACATTGAGAGGAAAAGGTTCCTGTAACATTACCCTCTTAAAATATTAATAAAAGAAATAAAAAAATAATGATTTTAAGAATAAATTCTACTATTGGTGGGCTGGGGGTATATCTCAGTTAGTAGAGTATTTGCCTAACATATAGGAGGCTCTGAATTCAGTCACAGCACAACATAGATGGAATATAATCTTAGCATTCACAGGTAGGAATAGGAATCAAAAGTTCATCGTCTTGATTAATTCTCTGTCTCCTCCCCCTACTGCCCCATCTCTCCTTTCCCATCCCTGTTAAAAGCTCACATCCCTACAATACTCATTCTCTGCTTTCATGGCATATAGGCTCTGCTATTTCCCATTTCTTACAGCACCCCCTACAACGTACCACTTTCTAGACTCCTTCTACACGTACTTCACATTAAATATACATATCTAAAGATTTGAGGCAAGGGTCCACATGGGAGACAGAACATGTGACATTTATCTTTCTGGGTTTAAGTTACCTCATTTATCCATTTAACTTCAAATTTCATTTTTTATAGTTCAACCAAATTTAAGAATATATAAAGAGCATAAATGCACTACTTTGTAAGTTAACCAAAATATGTAATGGGGAAGGAAGGAGGAAAAAGACAGGGACAGAGAATTGGAGAGGTAGAGAAAAAGGAAGAGGGAGGGGGGAGAGAGAGAGAGAGAGAGAGAGAGAGAGAGAGAGAGAGAGAGAGAGAGAGAGAGAGAGAGAGCTGATCCTGAAAGCCAAATGTTATTAAACAAAACTCCAATGTGAAATCTTCTCTTATGTGTTTTTGGTCCCAAAGTCCTGAGAACAATACAGGTTTTTGCCATTACTCTTGGTCTCCTACCAGAGCCAAGTGATAAGACACTGTTGACAAAGATATCATGCACCTTTGTTGCAAGGTATAGAGAAATCTAGCTGGGACTGACCTGGAGACCTCCTTCCATGGTACCGAAGATGCTATACAGAAAGAGACATCAGTGACCTTATCCAGCTGTGAATATTATGAACTCTAATACCAAGCTGCCAGGCAAGATATGTTCACCTGTGTGATAAAGGCTGGACTCTTAAAGGGGTAACTAACTGTTGTATGATGGAGACCTACTCCACTAGAAGAAATCCATACTTGGTACCATAATCCTGGTCAAAATTCCATGGCTGAGGAGGTCTTAGTCCAAAGGGGCAAATTTGCTATTTAGCAAACATGTCATGGCACCAAGTTGCCTTCTAAATACTTCTGTTTATACCTATAGGTAAACACTACTCCAGCCTTAAGCAGAGAAGCCTCTTTGCACTGAATTTAGAGATGAGAGACTGACTGCTCATGGTGCTGAGAACAAGTGACAGGCAAGAACTGAGCCCTAACCAAGACATTTATGCCACTTCTTGAAGGATCAGAGATAATCACATAGTGGGGTGGTGGTTTGAATAGGAATGGCCCCCATAGGCTAATATATTTGAACACATAGTAATTAGGAGTGGTGCTACCTAGGTGGGATTAGAAGCTGTGGCCTTATTGGACTATGTATAGTCTTGCTGGATGACATGTGTTACTGGGGGTGGCTTTGGGGTTTCAGAACTATCATCAGTCTCTTCCTGCTGCCTGGAATCTGCTGTAGAACTCTTGGTTCTTTCTCCAGCACCGTGTCTGCCTGTGTGTCATCATGTTGATAATGGACTAAACCTCTGAAACTGTAAGCAACCCCCAGTTAAATGCTGTTCTTAATAAGAGTTACTGTGGCTACAGTGTCTCTTCGCAGCAATAGAACAGTGACTCCGACAGGGGGATGGTGACAGGCTGTATGATAGGAAGAAAGGCTATAAAATGCCATCTTCTGGGCATGACACAGCCCATACATGCATAACCTCACAGTAGCTGTGGCTTCTTCAACTAACCTATACCAGACTAGACCTATTGACAGTCAATTATGGATTGGGAAGAGGTTCTTGGGGTCCTGCCCATCCCTGTTGAACTACAAGCTACTGATGGATTCTGGGAGAGAGGCACTCATTGATGTCAATTATGTATCCACTGAGGATTTCTCCTGGCTCCAATGGATGAGTGTAAAAAAAAAAAAAAAAGACATAAAAGGGGCTTGTAAAGGAGATGGTAGGAAGAGGAGGAAGATTAGAAAAGGTGCAATTATAGAATTAAAAATGTACTTTCTGTGTATGAAACTGCCAAAGATTTTCAGTAAAAAAGTATTCCAAGATCACTTTTGACTATACAAGTAGTTCAAGATTAGCCTGGGCTACATGAGTTCCTGTCTCAAAGCAAACAAAAAGAAATATCACAGTTGCTTATAACTCATATTTATACAATTTGTTTTGCAATATTTTTTACTCAAAGGTATTTAAAATGGCTTCAGTATTAGTCATCTAGATTATCCAGGGATAATAGAAATAGGGACTCATTGTCCATCTACTGAGGTTAGCCATCTTTCTTAAAATAGCCAGGGCTTATCAAAACATATGCATTCAGGTAACTTTTGATTTGATAGCAGTTGAGGGAAGAGCCAGACTCTCCAATGTCCTATCTGTCTGGTTTGTCACTTAGCACACCTTCTTTTAATGGCAGGATGATTTCACAAGTACTAAGACTGCTACACTGAAAATATTTTAGTTTCTGTCTTCTGACCTGTCTTCAAATGTTTTAAAGGTTTAAGTGGACATTGCTTCCATGCATTTTCTTGGTCTTTTAGATTGTTTTAATTGAGGAATAATTACAAAATAAAAATTATCTCTATAAAACTGATTGGCTAACACTATAAAACATACACAAGTGCTAGGCAACAATTTAAAATGTGTCTGTAAACAATCTGAAATGACACAAAAATATGTTCCTATAGAACTATTGGATGAAAACATAGTTTTCAAATTCATATTATAATGCTATTAGTCATGAAAATAATGGTAATTATATGCATGTGCATGTAAAGATAAATACAAAGCAAGAGTTTGGACCAAGATAAAGCAAGTGTACCAATATGAACTGTATTTTTCACCATTTTATAGAATCCAAAGGCATGTTTTATTTTGTTTCTCTATTGTCTATTGTTCAAATAATAAAGACCTAAATTTCTTTCAAAATGTAGAATGAGCAACTTCAGACTGAAGAGAATTAACTTAGATAAATAAAATTCAGAAACAGCATGCTCAGGATTACTTCCTAGAAATAGAGAGGTAAAGTTTGACTTCTATATATTTTATTTTTGGCTTATTCAAAAATAGTTAAATTTGATTTTATTGCTATATTTGTAACAGAATTTTGTTTTGAAAGAAGTTTATTTTTCATCTCTGTGATCATCACTTTTGTCACAGACCTAATATAAAATGTGATTTTAATTAAATTCTGAAGTCAAATGGAGACTAGATTTCTTACTTTCTTTTTCTAAAGCAGTGTACTTCTAAGATTAGAGGTTCCAGATGACTTTTTTGGAAGAGAGATGGTTTATATTTTCTCTCCATTTGTACTAACAGCAAACTAGTACTTTGGTTGATACCTACAACATGGAATCAAATATAGAAAGATGAATAAAAAAATAAAATGAAACTACTATCAATTCCCTAAATACAGGGAAAAGAATCAAAGTTATGGTTGAACTATGTTAAAACAACAACAAAAACAACCAGGAACCTTGTGAACTCATCACTCTCCTGTGTTTGGACAATACCTAATCTAAATACCATGATGTCATTTGCCAATCAGGCAGCCAAACACACACATACACACACACACACACACACACACACACACACACACACACACACACACAACTACTTGCTAGAAAATTTGACCTTCAATCCATTGGGTTGATTGGTTTGCATGGAAGTAGCTCATACAATTTTTTCTTTCTTCTCATAGCCCCCAATACTAGGGATTGACCCAACAGCCTTACATATGCTTGGCAAGTACTCCACCACTGAGCTACATCACCAGGCTCCCTAAGCTTTTTGTCCACTAAAAAATGTATATGTGCACATTTGGGCATGCATATGGATAGTTTAAATGTCATTATTTTGGAATGACAATCATCTTTGAGATAGGGTTTATCACTGGCCTGAAGCTTGCCTAGAATAGCTTGTTCTCAGCCTTTCTAGTGCCAGGATTACAAGTATGCATGCCACCTTGCCTAGATTCTTATATGGGTTCTAGGGACCAACGATGGATCCTTACATTTGCACAGCAAGCACTACCAATGGAGGCATCTCCTACATCTCTCATGTCCCCAGTAAATTTCTTGAGATGAACAAAGCATTGCAATGTGTCCCCACATTTTAAAATTAAAAAAAAATTATACCAAAAACATGGTGAAGGAATAGAATCCTGAGTTCAAATATTAGTGGGTCTGAGGTAGTTATGACCTCTTGTTAAATTGGCTTTTTATTCTCACATTTATGTTATTATAATTTGAAATGAGAGGAGTTTGAATTAATGAAAATTTTTTTATTTAGTTTGACTTGGCATTTTTGCAGCTGGATTTCTCTCCATTTTAGATAGATAGATAGTTTGGTACGTATGTAGATAGATAGATAGACAGACAGACAGACAGACAGACAGATAGATAGATAGATAGATAGATAGATAGACAGACAGACAATTCCAAATCTATTTCTGGATTGGCTAAGAAATCTATGGAACAGCAAGTTCTTCAACCATCCATGGCTTCCTTTGCCATCAATGTCTAGTCCCTGTTTAGATTGTTCTTTCCCCAGGGCTCCATGTAAAAACAGCTACTTAATTCTGTGATCTATTCATGTTTATAGGCTTTTTTTCATCCAAGCCCTGACCCCTGACTCCTTTCGATTTAACCTACCTTTTTCACCCTTTTCCAAAATGGTTACTAATAACTACTACACTAAAGAGATTTATGTATTTTCTATATTGTCTGTCCAACAGCTATTTATTTTAGTTAGAATATAACCTCCATGAAGATAGAATCTTTGTTCATTTGGTTGATAAATATTGCCAAGTGACTAAAAGACTTTCTGGTTTAACAAAAGTACTCATATAGGTTAGTATTATTAATTAAAATAAAATAATGTACAAATAGAATGGAAGCAGATTATTTTGCTTTTTTAGAGTTTAGGTGATGTGTCATATCCTACTATAGCTAAAAACCACATTTCCTGATCTATTTGCTGAATATTAACAGTGTCCCCAAACACAATGTTTCTTTTACCTCTATTATGTTTTTTGTTTTGATACTAAACTCACACCAATACTCCTGCCTCAGGCTTTCAAGTGCTATGGTACCAGGCATAAGCCACCATGCCCAGACAAAACCCATGGTTTCTGATCAATAAATCTAAAATTATGCCCACACAGAATGCTGATTAATTGTGTAAGTGTGTTAGAGGTCATGTTATAGCTAGTGTACATTTTTAGTAAGATTTTTTTCTTAACTCATCATTCCATTGCATAGAGATGTAGACATTTTATAGGAAATATTTTTATCTTAAAAATATCTCTTTACTCAGTCCTGTAGACTAAGAAGCTGCATTACTCACTACTGTAGTCACTTGTCTTTCTTTAAGAATCAAGGAAAGGAAGAAATATGAGAAAGAGAAAAGAACAGAGTCACAGCTTAGTTGCAAAGAATAAGCAGTCAGTAAGAGCAGCACAGGGGCTGACATCCACGGACCACTCTTTCAGATCATTTTGTAGTTATGTGGAGAAACAAAGCAATTGAAGAGGATATGATTGAAGGGTTGACTACTCATACCTGTATCCCTTGGATATTCTTATAGCCCCGGTAGCTCTAAAGTGACCTAATTAAAGGAGGTTTAAAACAATAGTGTAGAATGTGTTTCAATATCCCCAAGTATCTAGCCTAAGCAATTTTAGAAGGCTCTGTGCTGGTCAGAATGATGGATGGCATAAGTGCACACTGATTAATGTCTTGGGATAGACAGAGAGCTAATACAGGAGAGTCAGTGGTTTGTAAATAAATCTTTTACAGATATCTTGGATAAATCTGACCTTTACAGCAACAAGACAATGTGTTGGTACCAAGAGTTAGATCTAAGAGAAGTTCTGAAATAAAATTTTAATGATGAACTAATAACAAAATCTACACTCACCTATATTCTTTAATAGTTTATGTCTTACAAAACAGAATCATTCATATATACATTTAGAATAAATATATTGGCCTTATTTTAGAAACTTTATTTCTTAGAATACATACTTTTGCCTATATCAAATGTCTCAAATACATAAATCTCAACAAAACCAGAGCTAAGGAACATTATAATTTGATTTTCTATATTGAAGTCTATTTCTTGAAAGAGGGAAAAAAGAAAACAATACTTTTAACCTAAATATTTTCTAACTTATATTTTGGAAAGTTTTGTGTGCCTTTTAGTTAACCATTACTTTATGAACTTAAGATGATCCCAACAATTTTTAGCTTTAGTTTTGATTGGCATTTACCAATTATAAATATTAAATGAGTTCTGGGCAGTGTTTCAGGACATTCATACAATGTGCACTAGTCAAATTCAGACTTCCTGATTCCCACTTAATCCCTTCCCCATGTCATTTTCAATCTCCCGTAATCAGTATTCATTAGTCGGGTTCCAATTTTTAAGCCTCCACGTTATGGGAGTGGACATGGGGGATCTAGTTTCGACATTCAGCTGATTTAACTTAATGTCTTCTAGTTCCTTGGTTTTGCTGTGAATGATAGATTTCATTCTTTTTTTGGCTGGATAACAGAAGCAAGATCTGTCACTAAACAGAGAGGCAATAAAACAGAGTTAGTACCTGGAGAAGCAGGATTCACAAGACCTGAGCTCAAAAGCCACCTTTGCTATTGATTGGGAACATGATTCCAGTGAAACCACTAGCCTAGAGGGGCCTAGGCTGTCATCACCATCCCAAAACTAAATGAATACTTCACAGAGCACTTGTGAGAGCTCAGTGTAATAACTTATGTTTTCTGAATTTTAGTGCTCTTCGTCACTTACTTTCTATGCACAGGGTCGGTGGATCTTCCTTGCTACAGTTGGAGAAATATTTTTTTAATTAATGACAAATTAACAACTTTGAATTTCCAGGTCATTCCTTTTTATTCTAAGATGTCCCACTCTGAACAGACATTAATTCGCATCAATTCTTTACTTTGAGAACTACCCTTTTTGTCTATCATGAAAGATGTCTCTCAAGCAAAGCAAGACGAACTTTGAGATTGAGGAAGTTTTGTGAAGAACAGGGTAAGGATAAGTTTCAGTGAGGAATTGATCACTGTTAGCTGTGGATTCATACTTACAGAAAACCCCTTGCATCTCCTCATCTGTTTCATGTCCCTCCCACTGGTTCCCACAATCCTTTGCTGTTTCTCTTTATGTAGAGCAGAAGTATAGATAATGTGCTACGTAAATAGCTCATTTCTTGTTCTCTGCTAACACTTTACCATCTGCTACACATCCTCACATCTTCCCCCACCTCTACAGAAGAAATGATGTATTTCATTCTACTATAGGCACCTGCTGACATGTTCTTCTGAACTTAACTTTACTTATAGTCAGTATTTGCTTCATAAGGCATTACTAGGGCAAGTTTCAGCTACAATGAGCAGTGGTTTATTTTCCTGGAGACTATTTCCTGTGGAATTTTTCTAAAAAGTAGAGTTTACTGATGTTTTGGAACAGCATCTCTTGCCCTGTCATTGATCACTTACCTAATTCTAGTGGGCTGCCCACCACTGAACACATGCATGTGAATATGAATATGTGTGCATATGTATTATGTAAAATAGTTTATCAGAGCAGTGATAAATCACACATTTCTGAATGTGATTAATGTAAAGGCATATATTACCAAGTTAAGAAGTCAGAAACACACCAATTTCCATGGCAGCATGTAACAATAAATAATGCCTAAATTGGAAATAAATGAATACCCTGATTTTTGCTAGCTATAACAGTTTACTTTTAAGTTGATTATTATAAAAGTTTAAATTGGAAATTTATTAGCTTAGGACAGAGCTTGTCATGTAGTTTAGTGAATGTTAAATTTAAAAGCTATCTTAATGAATGTTAGCCATCATTACATTCAAATAATGGGAGACTAGATAATAGAAAACCTAGTCAATAAATCTGATTTATCCATTTCAACCTTCCTGAGGAGAATGGATTTAGTGGATGATTTTAACCATATACAAATGGGGTAATTGGAAGCTCACCATGGTTAAATTTTATTTTAACTTATTTTGTGCATATGAGTTTCTATCCACATGTATGCCTTTATTCCAGAAGAGGGCAAGAGATCCCACTATATATGGCTGTGAGCCACCATGTGGATGCTGGGAATTAAACTCAGGACCTCTGGAAGAGCAGCAAGTGAGTTCTTAACCACTGAGTCATCTATCTAGCCCAGGTCAAATTTTTTTTGAGAGACGTCTCTGAAGCATTTCTTCTTTACAAATCTCTCTGAGACTTACCTCACATAGGAGTATTCTTTTCCTACTTACCTTTTACAATATAAATAATTTAAGACACAGTTCTATAGGGCAGCACTGGCTGTATGGTTCAGTCTCAGTAAGTTCCATAATGTTGTAGATTGAAGCTTCCTTTTAAAAACACCAAGTAATGATACCAGGGTTCTTAGTATATGAAACTAACTCAGTACTACCAGGTCAGAGACAAAGAAATGCAGCCTTCATGGACTCACAGAATACTTCTGAAAGACTTCAAAAGTTGGCTTCCTTATTTCCTAGGGGCTCATGTAAGATTTGAAATTAGTTATTGCAGAGGAAAAACATCAGAGTAAATCGTATCCTTTGTAAGTAGACTGAGGCCACTTCCTCTAAACCCCAGCTCTGTTAATTGTTCAATTCATTTATTGCTGTTTTAATTCATGTCCATGTGATCAGTTCATTGGAAGCATATTATTAATTGCTCAATTTATCTGGTGATCTAAAATAGTTGACTTTTTTTTGTAACAAGACAGAACTTTTTAATTCATGCACCAAGGGAAAAACTGAATACTACTGTCCCATTAAAGGGATACAGCAATAAAATGATTTCTGACAACTTTCTACTGTATCCATCGATCAGTGTTTCACTTGGGCATCATGAGAGGAGCTTTCCTTAGCAGTAGATAAGAGAAGATGTAGAGAGCCACAGCTGGAAAATGTGCAAAAACTTAGAGATTATGGAGCTCTCAGTTCTAAATGGAATGTGTCCATTAAATCCCTTCTATCAGGGCTTCTATGTGGAAGACAAAACAGCAAGACTATAAGAGCGGGAGGAGATGGGTGCCACCAAGGAAACTGTCTTACGGACACTACAGGGCTGACCTACATATGAACTCACATAGATGATGGCAAAATGAACATGGCCTGCAGAGGTTCAAACCAAATGTGTCCTAGTACAGAGGGGGAAGTAGAAAGCACTTTCATCCCCAACCAAGAAGCTATATCCATTCATAACTGCTTGAAAAAGAAAAATTAGGGTTTTTTTTCCTCAGTGGAGTCTCATGGTATGTGCAAACCACACTTAAGTATAGCCTTATACCCAGCAGAAGATGACTGGCATTTTTATAACTTTTGTTTTTAATATTGATTCATTTGGGCTTTTAAAAAAATCTTACTGATCTTTTGTTTGTATAGTATGGCTGACTTTGTGTTGTTATGGGTTTGGGTTTTTGTGTGTGTTGTTTTTCTTTTCTTATGATTTGTTTCTTTTTATTTCCTATTAGTTTTCTAAACAGAGACAGAAAGAAGTTGTGGACTTAAATGGGTGGGAAAGAAGATGAGGAAGAGAAAATCATGATCAGAATATATTATAGAAAAGAATTATTTTAAATTTAAAATAAGTTTACTTTATTTATGTGTATGCCTGAAAGAAAAGGACATTAGAACCCCTGGAGCTGAAATCATTGATGGTTGAGAACCACCCAAAGTGGGTGCTGCGACACTCATAACTGATGGGTCATCATTCTTGCCATTTTTTTCCCTTTTTTGTAAAATAATATGAATATCCTGGCATCAGAATAACAGCTCAGTCAAGGTTATTTTTACCATGGACTACTCTAGTCAAATTGGAATTTTTTTCCAGTAAAGAGATTTTTATGTGGTTTTTCATTCAGCTACTTGTAGCCCTAGGCAAAGTAGATAGCTAGCAGGCAGCTTGCTGGGAAAGTCACAACTGGTTATATTGATTGAAATTTTAAATTCTCCCAAAATAAATGTTGGAATTATCTATGAAGAAGCAAAAAATATTCTGGGCATTGCTGAAGCATTGTTTCATTACTAAAGAATATCATCATCTTCCTGGAGACTTATATAAGTTTCAAAATTAGTTGGAAGAGGAAAAAAAATAGGGAGACATACCTTCTGTAAGTATACAGAAGTTATTTCCCACCTGACACCATCCATGCAACAGGTCGGATACCAGAAGTCATAGCTAAGAAGGATTTTATTCCATATACCTCTAACCCAGGTACCTAGTGCATCTGGAGGATGTATCAATTCAGTAGAAAGTCCAGTCAGGCTAGCCACCAGGTTTGGAGCTTCTCATTCAGATGATATTCATTGTTTTTGAACACGAATGTTTTGTGAGGTGTTATTCTGGGTAGTTGGGATACATAAAGTGAGTAAATCTGTCAAAAGTCCTTGTCATTGTAGAGGTTACATCCTATGGCCAAAGAAGGAGTATGGATGAGAGAATATAAGCTATGGAGTATAAGTAAGTCTATGGATAGGTCAGAAATTTTATGGTAACAGGACACTTAGAACATGTGACTCTGGAGTAATGGGAAAACTTGCAGCTTAAGACAGTTTGAGTGAAATTCGAGTCTTCCATATCTACAGGAGCAACTGGATTAGCTGCAAGAGCAATGCTGCCATGTCTCTATTTTAGGAGAGAAAGCCTGGTGGGGTATTAAAAATGCATGCCATCCTCCTCCTCTCTACCTGTTGGCGTGCAATCCTGGCCTCCTCTCAGAGCTGGAGATAAACTGAATTATGAAAGAAATGCCTGGTACTGCCTAAGCACTCAGATCCTGGGAGGCCCTGCTTGATTTAGGTTCTGTTGGTTATCTTGTTTCACATTAGCTGTCTCAGTCCTCAGGGGATGGGACAAGAGAGTACTGAATGAGAGACGCAGCTCACTTCAATGGGCACTTATTACTATCTCTTATTTGGCCAGCATGACTTTATTCAATTTAAGTTAATGCAAAATTCAGAGGCTCTCAAGGAGCCTGCAGTTGCTTAAATATGTGCCACAGATAAATGAACTATCTGAAAAAAAAATGATACTGCTCAATAAACAGAGAAGAGGAAAAGCACTCCAGTCTAGAGTTATAGCCTAGAGCTTTCTGGCAAAATATAGGGACAAGTTGAGACCTTTGTAAGCTCTGCTGTGGTAGGGATCCAAGTGAGGTCCATTAACTAAGAGACAGCAGCTGAACCCATGGACAGAAGAATGAATGAACTGTCCTGGCTGAAGGATGTTTGGCTTAGAGTAGTTAGACATTAGATTGATAAGAAGATGTAGATAAAGAGACTAAAAGCACACGCATTCGACAGCTTTTGGTGGTCCTGCTAAAGACACAGAATTGAACAAGGTATATCTATTTACAATAAAAAGGCTGGAGTGGCTGGCTTGTCCAGAGGACCCAGGTCCTATTTCCTACATGAACATGGCAGCTCCCAATATCCATAACTCCAGTTCTAGGCTTCTGACAAACCTCTTCTGACCTTCAAGGGCATGAGGGCAGGTGTGAACAGACATGTATACATGCAAAGTAGCCATATACACATACATGTGTGTGTAATAAACTTAGATTCCATCATATTATATATTACATATAATATGTAGCATATTACATATATTTGTGTGTATATAATGGAATCATAGTTGTATACACACATATACAATACATAATATGTAATGTGTTATATGTAATATGATAAATATATATATGACCTATCATGTACCATATATGTAATATGATGGAACCTAAGTTAATTATTTCCATAATCAACAAAGACCATTCCTTTCATTCAATTTACATGGGCACCCTTCCCTACGGGGTAAGGATGACCTTCCTGCTTTCAGCCACTACAAGTCACACTTAAGGCTTCAGCCTAAGGGTGTAAGAGGATTGAGGGAAAGAAACATGGGGAAAGCTAATTGGGCAAGAAGAGGGCGCTCTCAGAATATCCAGTTAACCTGCACACAGCAGGCTTGCCCCAGCAGGTCAGAGCTCACTGCTTGCCTACGCTCCTGTAGGGTGGGAGCAACCTGCCAAGCCGGTCAGCCTGCAAACAGTCCCCACAGTGAGCTGAGTCCAAGCATAAATCTAGCTAGGACGAAGGACCCAGAAGGGTGGCTTCCTCCAGCTCCCTCCTTGGTTTCTTGGTTTCTGTAATCGTGGCTCCGCCTCCTCCCGCCCCACTCCTCCACGCCCAGATTTTGGAGGGACCCAGGTCCCTAAAGCTCGCCTCGAGCCCACCTCCTCCCCTTCGTGGAGCTCTCCCATCCCGCAGCCCCCCAGCCTCAGCTAAGACCCGGAGAGGTGGAATTTCTATTTGAAACTCCCAATCCAGGGCCAGCGCTGGGCATGCTCAGTGCCGCGGCGCGTCGGACTGCTGCTAGCTGTTCTGGCAGCAGTGGTACTGCCTGGCTCTGGGGCTGGCACTGGAGTCCACCCCACTGTCACCGTCCGCTGCAGGCTTCCAGAAGGCCACGCTCTCACCGTCTCTGAGTGCCTTGTCCCCGCCCGCCGCGAGTCCCCATCACCAGCAGCAGCATCCTACACTCCATCTCCCCACCCCTTAGGGAGGTGAAGCCAGTGCTCTCGGTTCTGCGAACCTTAGCCGAGGACCCTGTCATCGGATGCCTGGGATCAGAGGACTCTTTGGCAGTGGTTCTATCAAATAGCACTTTGCTTGGAGTGAGGTCGCAGCGGAGTTTCTCCTCCGCCCCTCAATGCACACACTATGAGGAGAGCAGTCGGCTTCCCGGCACTGTGCCTGCTTCTTAATCTTCACGCTGCAGGTAAGGGTTTGCAGGGCTCAGAGCTGTAGCTGAGGGTGAGATGGGAAACATGCTTAAGGACTCCGGGAAAAGCTACCCTAGCAGCAGAAGGTTTGGGATAGCATCTGAGGGGTGAAATGATGCACCTGTTGGAAGGCTGGGGCTGAAAACTTAGACTAAAATCAACTCTTCCTTTTTAACCTTTCACGACTAAGTGAACATTTTAAATACGAATTAGGTTTCTTTCCCCCTCCATTCAGCTTCTCTGCTCGTGCTTCTAGGCTTTGCACTTGGTTGCACAGTTTGCAGGAGAGAGAGGACACATCCTGCTGGATGGATTCCTTTTTACTGCAGCAGCTACATCCACAAGGTCTCCTGGTTTAGAGAGAAAGCACTCACAGGGATGCCCGGGCTGTAACTTGATGGACCACATCTCTGACCCTAACAGTCAAATGCATGGTTTATTAACAACGCTGCTCCTGGCTGCTTTGGTCCCTGCTCTTCTCATTTGAATTTTCTGAACCAATAAGAGTCAAGAAATGTTTCAAATTGGAGCCTCTTCTCTCTTTCAGCACCATGGTCAGTACCCGCAGTCAGTAAAAAGAAACCCGACCACTCTCAGAAACCTAGAGGTTGTCACTTCCCCTCAGGATAGATTTGAAGGGACAAGTCTAGAGAGTGCCACTATATAAAAATATAATTTATACAAGAAGCAGTATCTTCTCTAGGAATGCAAACCAGATAAAGTGCCTGGGAATTTTTATATTCGATGTCATCTGGCACCTTGAATACAGTGGACAGACATGCTGGACTGCACTCTGTATAATTTTTACACACACACACACACACACACCCCAAATAAAACATGACAGAGAGGTTCTGGAGACCCTGATGTGACAGCTGTTGTCCACACAGTACCCCAGTAGCTTTTTTTGGAGTTTGGTTCTCATTTGTTCACACGCATTTTTTCCCTTTAAGTATAATGAGTGGGAGTGTATTATGTTACTGTGACCATAGCACAAAAACATAGCTATGAAACTGTAATCCTTGTGGTAGTTCTTTAAAAGAATGGGTGCTTTTTTTCTATCTATGCAATAATGAGAGTAAAATATAGTGCTTTTTAAACCTAACTCTTGCTTAAATGCACTGTGAATTTAGAAGCAAACAATGTATAGGGACAATAAGGCTATAATTAAGTATGCATGTTAATTATTATAATTACAACATTACATTGTGGGGGTTTTGATGGTTCTCCATGTCTTCAAAATCAGTGGGAGAAATAGCTATGACTTGGTTATTAAATTATTTGGAAACAACTATAATGAATCATTTCATTGCCATATACAATTATTTAATATTAAAATAAAGGATGAAAAATATACACACTGTTTTTGTTTTACATCCCACACTGTTTAATGGTGCCATTGACAGAAATAACCATTATCAAAAAAGTTTTTATTGCTACCAAGTTAAGTCATTAATTATCTGATAAGAACATCAGTGTATTTTTGATAATTATATATAAACAAATGTTGAGGCTTGCAATTTATGCATCTTGGGTAGTTATAAACTTAAAGTTATAAATTGATCTATATTAAGTGTATAAAAACATTACTATTTAATATAGATGAGCTCTGAGGATAAGAGAAATAGAAGACTTTGGTTCATTAGCAAAAAAACTAGAAATCTGCATCCCTAGATGATACCTGGAGCTTTGCCTAGGGGTCAAAGCAAAAATCCCTGTATTTAGTTTTCTTAATTTGCAAAAAGATTAAAAATAAGACTATTTAAATAATTTTACTTTCATAAAGCAACAGGTGAATTGCTATATTTTTTAGATTTCAGTTGCAGTATGCTATATATACATTAGCTGTATTTTATTTAATATAGTGCTTTAGAATGATGTTTTGTTAAAACAGATTGCAAGTCTGATATTGTAGTTGTCTTGCCAGTTTCATTTTGGATTCAATTTAATTTTAAATAGCAATTTGTGGGTCACAAGCTGTCATCAGATTAAAATGCATCACAGTTACCTAATAATACTGTTTGGACTTTTCATCAGAACTCAAATAAACACAGATTTTTTGACCTGTGCACCCAGAGAATTAGGTAATAAGAAAATAAATGGCTAGAAGAACAAAGATCAAAAAGCCTCTAAGCATTTCACTTGTTGAACGTCAGAGTTTATCTCTTGTAAAGAGAGCCACACTCCCAGGTCAGAAGCTGGTTTTACAAAGAAAGGAAGTGACATTTGTACATTTTAGCCTCCAGAATGAAAAGCTAATTGATCCCTATCACTTATGCTCAGGTTACCAGCAACTATTTTATGGTGGCACAAATGATGGTATCTTAGAATGCTCCAGAAATGGGATAAAATGGGATTAAAAAATGGGATGGGTGTAAATGTTCTCAGCTATATCGGGAATTGTTGCCTGGGGCATGGCCTTGACTCTAATGATAAGAATGTAAATTAATTTCAGCATGTGTGCCATCTCCAATTACTTGGTATGGTTGCATATGGCATGGTGACCCTGAGCCCTGACAGTCTCAATAGGGGGAATAATTGTGATCTATTTGTAATGTCTATGTGAAGCGAGTACAATGTGCTATGCAGTTGTCCTTTTTGGATAAGATAAGCCAAAGGTGCTGCTAAACTCTTAGCTTGATAGAGAAGTTGAATGTCATATGACAGCTAATTGCTACACTTCTTACAAACAACTTGTACTTATTGTCCATCCAGTTTCTTATCCTACAGGCAAAAATAACAAGAGGTAGTAGTGTCAACTGACATCATAATCCAGAAAGGGAATAAAGTCCTGGTTTCCAAATCTATTACTGCATAGTACATAAAATCAAGTTTCTAATATAGCTAAGAATGCTTACATCCCATCTCAACAGCCAATTCCTCCCATTTATGTAGTACTCAAAAGACACCATCATTTCTGTGATCATAAAATAGCTGCTGGGAATTTATTCAAACCCATATCTAATAGAACAGGACACTATCGAGTTAGCAATGCCACATCCTTTTTCCTGGACTGCTTTATTATTCATACCTTCTGGGATCCAACAACACAAGTATATTCCAGTTTAAAAGCCTACGCCATATACTACCAAGAGGCAACTAAAGGCCATGCCAGTGATAAGATTGCTTAAATAATAACTGTGTGGAAGATCCACAGACAGCTTATTTACTTCAGTTTTCCCACACATTCTTTGCCCAGTGAGTCATATTCCAATTGAGGAGATAATGTTAATGTGGTAGTATTTTCAGTGCCAATGAGAAAATTTCTTCTGATATCCTTAAAATTATTATCTAAAATATTTTCTTTTTAAAAAATGTTCTAATATTTAAAAAAAAATGACTGACTTCAACCCATGGCATTGTCCTCAGCATTGGAAAAAGTGTCTTCAGATTTCCACCTCGTACTTTCTTAGTGACACACACTTCTTCAGGTTATGTCTCAAAAGTGATCCTTTACTTTCAGAGAATTACTTAGCAAATTTATCTAGTCCTCTAGAGGGACAGAGTGTCTTTCACAGAGCCATAAGGATCTAGGAAGTCATTTGCAGAAGTCATGTGTTCAAAAAAAAAAAGAGCAGACTAGTGAGAAAATAATATGATACTTTCTGATCTTATAGTATGCCTTGGTAGTCCAAAATCAAAGCTTTTCCAAGCCCAACACTGTCCTTTTTTTCATTGCCAAGGAATGCCATTTTATGGTATAACCTATCAATGAGTTTAGATTTTGGTCTTTACCAGAATGTTACCTTTTTAGTGATAACTAAATTTCAATTTCTCTTTTTTAGTGGTAATTATTCCCAGAGGTAATATCATTTAATATAAATATATTTTTATTGTTTATTGTGTTTCTCTTCTACATGGAAATATAAGCCTTCGAGGGTTGTCATATATTTTGTTTTGGCTGTTTATATCAGAGTTTATGTTCTGTCTGGCATCAAAACTGTTGTGTGATAAGACATTTCCTGAAGAGATGAAACACACATGTGTGTCTACTCACCTCAGATAGGGAGCCAGTGGAAGACAAAGTACAGATACCACCAAAGCCCAATTTGGTGAACCAATTAGTTTGGAAGGATCATTTACAGGAATATAGGTGAGGGTTTTCTTATAGGACAATAAATGACTCAATGATAGTTGCATCACAAAGACCACCGTGACATGGATAACAGCTCACAAAAGCTGGAATCCCAGAACATGCTGCACCCTGAGCCAGAACACACTGGAAAGTATCATTTCTAAGTAATTCAGTTGGTCTAAACCTCTTCTGGGCAGCTGGTCTGGTCTCTGAACCTTCTTTGTAGCTCCACTTGTCTGAGAGTTACTCTTAGCAACATTTACCATTTACTCATGGAAGGGCGGGGCCTAGTGAATCTAGTCATTTTCAAGGACTTCCTGAAGCTATTTTGGGTCGTTTACTTTCTGGGTTAAGGATTTTCCTTGCAGATTAGAATGTTTCTATCTCAAAGGAAACTGTTATACAACAAGGTGGTGTTTGGCATAAATGCTTCTAATTTCTGAGTATTATTTAACTGAGGGTGTTCTAAAAAAATTCTTTTTGTTATTTTCTACTTAATTTCATTGGATAATTACATTCAAGGCGGCATGTCAGAGATCCCCAAATCCATTTCTCCTGAACTCTAGTATTGTGTTTACCACTGCCTAGACTTATTAGATACTTCAAAAGAATATAATATCCAATTCTTTATACTTCACATATGACTTTATAATTCCTTATTTTTCATCTTCCATGTCACAGGGATAATGTCAAGATTCCTCAAACCTGAAACTAACTCATCCTAGATCCTTTGTACTAATTTGATGACTGCTGTCATAAGCTGTTTCTTGTTCTTTATTTTAAGGAATGAAATAGGTATTCTGGCTTACAGTTTTGGGAGATACATTCTGTTATGATTGGGAAGGCATGAGAGCAGGCAGGACAGAAGAAAGACTGGCTACATTATATCCCTAATCAGCAAGCAGCCGGTAAACAAGAGTATCAAACCTACTTCCTCCAGTAAGGCTCCATTTCCTAAAGATTTCAGGACTGTTTGTAGCATCTCCACTCACTGGAGACCAAGTGTTCAAGTACATGAGCCTATGGGGCATTTCATGCTCAAACCAGAGCTGCCTTTCTATGCTACTTTTATCCCAAATAGTCTCAATTCTTGAAATTCATACCTGGATCCTTGTGACTCTAAATAAATCTCATGTCAAACCTGCTCTTCGTAATAATGTCTTAAGTAAATTCTAGAAACATATGTGTCTCTTTATACAATGACCTAAGAAAGCTATTGCTTTTTCCTTTACCTGCTGTGAAACCCAAATGCACAGACATGACTAAGTCTTTCTCCATCAGAGTTTTCCTAACTCTTGTTCTCTTCATTCCACACTATTGTCAGACTAGTGACTAAATTCTATTATTGACATGCTTTGCCTCCTTCTCATGTTGTCTCTTTTCTTAACTACCCCATTATATTTGTCTTCATGTTAACTCTTACTGTAACTTCAATTTTCAAGTAGATATTGCTAACTTTGAATTCTTCTTTGACATCCCAACTTATTCAAGCAACTTGCCTATGTTTTCTACGTAGGCAGGTGCATTTCTCTATCAATGCAATAAATCAATGTTTTAAGAAATCTAGAATTGTAATTGTTACTTTTGTAAACCTACTTCCTATAACTTTCTTTTTTATTCATGTTGCTATCAACAAAATTTTAATGAAAAATAAATGTATTTGGAGTACATTTGGTGAAATAAATATGACAGATACTAATAGACTATACATTATCTTAATTAACAAAGGTAGAATTTCATGTTCCCTCAATTGAATTTATATTTATTTGCTACAGAGAAGTGGATAAGAAGCAGATTTGATTTACAAATATATTATAAGTTTGTTTTCCAAATGCATAGTATGATTTATACAGTAGTTACATGATGACCTCCTTTAGATAAATAGATATTTTTCCATAATTTTTTGTATAATTTCATAATACTAAACCAGTTCGTCTTCATTTAAGAAACAAAAGCATGAGATAACCAACATGGGGCAATAATTATATAATAAGAAATATATTTGATATTACTAGTTATGATCATCAATTGACTATCGTTTGTGTTGTAAGAGGAAGCATGAATAGAGATTCCTATTCAAAATCAAAATCAAAATTAAAAAATGATCCAACCTTCTTTTCCTGCCTCCCAAAAGAATCTAACTATGCACATAAAATGTCTGAGTAGTTGGGTGGTTGTATAATTTTTTCCTCCTTTCATTTTATGTATAAGCAGATTTATAAAATCTTGTTTAAATCACATTTTATGGGGAACATACATATTCACAGAGTAAAGTAAAAAATAACTTTAAAAAAATCATAAGATCACATATCAAAATTGCATTCATATCACCATTACTATTCAATGTGGCCTGGATAATATAGTTTGGGGTAGATTTACTGTTGTATCTATTGAAAGCTATTTTGTGAAGTCAAATTCAAGAGAGAGAGAGACAGAGTCCAAATTCCCTTCAAAGAGGTATTTTAAAAGGCCTAAATGCTTACAAATGTTGACACACTTAAAATGTCACTGATGTTTCTCAATAGTTTTGCAAGGAAAAAAATTAGTAGTAAGCTATTTCAAAGTCAAAGTTTCTAAAGCTTATGTGTCCATAATGTTACTGTAAGTGCCTATTATAGTAATTGTGTTTGCCACAGAGAGACAATTAGCTAATTTATATTATGAGCATTAGCACTTTTGATCTAAATAATTTTTACTCATTATGACTATTTAGACTTTCCTCACAATTAGATCTCATTTTATTTGGATATGTGAAGATAGTGATATTCATTTAAAATATAGCTGCATGGGCCAGCAGCAAAGCAAAACTAAACATTTACACTAAACAACCCTAGATCAATATGTCTAGTGGCACTGAAGCAAATGCCCGGTTCAATTGGATATGAGTTATGTTTTTCTCACTTCAACTCTAAAGTAATGTTCATTTTCTGTTTTAAATAAGAGAAAATGGCTTCAGACAATTTTAAAGCACTGGAAGTTGTTTGGGAAGGAGCACTTAATAAACACAGGAAGAACAACCCAGAACAACTCACTGGCCTAAAGTCAATATCTACAGAAAGAACAAGACCCAGTGGCTATTTTACCATGTTAATGATCCAGTTCTTGATGGAGATGGAGCACAGCATGATGTGTAAGTCATCAGCTCCCACCATTGGATGACTTTTATCTAATAAAGATGCATATTTGTGGGTGCGGCAAATACAATACCACCTGCAATTGGGTTGAATAATTGACCCACTAATGTTAAGGTAGATTTTTAAATGATAAACAATTTACACTGTATTCTTGATCACAGGTGGGTTTTTTTATGTTTTTTGTTTCCTCTGAGAGAAAAATGATAGTATGAATAACATAGCCAGGTAGTATTTGATACTATAGAATTAAATATGATCATATACTATTTTAATAAAAGCTATATAAATGATATGCATTATTTGATTAAATAAGGAGAGAGGACACATAATAGTTAGCTCACATCATGTTGCAATCTCTCCCTTTGATACTTGAGCCTATGTTTGAGGAATATGCACATGCTGGTATAGATTGTGCATTTCAAGTGGTATCTACATTTTTTTCCTCTATTACATGCATGAACCTGGACACATACACAGATCTGAAATTAACTGTAATGTACCACATCTAAAACATTTCTTGATCCTGAAATCTTTCTCCTAACGCTTTTCCTCATATGCTCACTGTACTAGCTGGTTTTGTGTGTCAGCTTGATACAAGCCAGAGTCATCAGAGAAAGGAGCCTCAGTTGAGGAAATGCCTTCATGAGATCCAGCTGTAAGGCATTTTCTCAATTAGTGATCAATAGGGGAGGGCTCAGGCCATGGTGGGTGGTGCCATCCCTGGGCTGCTGGTCCTGGGATCTATAAGAAAGCAAGCTGAGCAAGCCAGTAAGCAGCTCCCCTCCATGGCCTCTGCATCAGCTCCTGCCTCCAGGTCCCAGCCCTGCTTAAGTTCCTGTTCTGACTTCCTTCAGTGATGAACTATGATCTGGAAGTGTAAACCAAATAAACCCTTTCCTCCGCAGCTTGCTTTTTGTTCACGATGTTTTATTACAGCAATAGAAACCCTAACTAAGACAGAAATTGGTAGAACATAGTGGAGTATTGCTGTGACAGACCTGACCATATTTTCTGGAACGTTTTGGAAGGACATTGAAACTTTGGGCTAGAAAGACCATTGAGTTTTAGGATGTAGGAACTTGGAAGAAAAGAGTGTTGAGAACGGCACAGAAGATGGAGGCCTGGCTTGTGAAATTTCAGAGGGAAGAGTAAAGACTCTGTCAGAGCCATTTGCTATTTTGATTTAAGATTCTGTGGTTCTGGTTAGCTGGGGCTGAAAGTTCAGCTGTGATTAACAAAATACCAGAACTACTGAAGTGAAACCTTTACCTTAGTGAGACAATTGATGCTGGTCAGATAGAGCTAAGAAATTAGTGGTGATTAAGAAGAGACCAACGCCATTGAGGTGAAATCTTCTAGGAAATGTTTTCTGAGAGCACAGAAAAGCTATGTTCTGAAGGTGGCCAGGGTTGTACCTCCTACTAGCAGCCAGACTTGGTAATGTGTAACTGTCACACATGTGGTACTGGTACTGGTTTTGAAGACTTGAAGGGGTCATGGAGAACAGCTGAAGCTTGACCCTGTGAGCGTTTAGGAGAAGCCATTGGTGAAGGTACACCCTCAGTGACAGTTGAAGGCCCAGGACTAAAGGGGTCATGGAAAGAAGCTGGGACTTGGCACTATAAAGAAAACCTATGAGAAGCTATTGGTGAAAGTGCAGGCCAGTTACAGCAAGAGACCACAGCATTTTAGAGAAACCAGTACTGTGGGATGATCACAAGACCAGCAGCAGATGTGGAGTGGAGTCAGCTGAGCCTAGAAGACAAGCTGTGTGTGCCACAGAGGGAGAGTTGGAGAAGTCACACTAAGATTGTGAGTGAATCTCAAACATTGGATGTTGAGTTATTTATATTATTGGGGTTCGGTCCTGCTTTGCTTCAGATTATGATGGTGCCCTGGTACTTCCCTCTTGAAGAAGGTATTAAGTTTCATTTTTAAAGGCTCCCACAGATGAAAGAATTGAAATTTTAATGTGTTTGAATTTGTAAGGACTATGGGACTTTTAAAATTATGATTTTAATGTGAGATTTTTTGGGGGGAGAAATAATAAAGGAAGGGTTGTGGCTTAGTAGAAATGAGGTTGTGTGTCAAATTGGCAAAGGGTCGGCAGTACTGGCTGGTTTTGTGTGTCAACTTGAGTCCTCAGAGGAAGGAGCCTCCATGAGATCCAGCTGTAAGGTATTTTCTCAACTAGTGATCAATGGGGGAGGGCCCAGCCCATGGTGGGTGGAGTCATCCCTTGGTCCTGAGTTCTTTCTATAAGAAAGCAGGCTCAGCAAGTAGCACCACTCCAGGCCTCTGTATCAGCTCCTGCCTCCAGGTTCCTGCCCTGCTTGAGTTTCTGTCCTGACTTCCTTTAATAATGAAAGGTATTTTGGAAGTGTAAAGCAAGTTAACCCTTTTCTCCCCAAACTGCTTTTGGCCACAGTGTTTCATTGCAGCAATAGAAATTCTAACTAAGGCACTCCAATCTAAATATTGACTCCAGCATCACATCTTCAGACAAGTCTTACTTACCTAGATTTGAGAAACCAGGTTTCTTTTGGCTTATCTGATAATGGGTGAAAATGCGTAACATATTAACACCACAAATCTGAGCCAGTTAGTTCCTAGTGCATTGTTTTGCTTGCTGGATAAGCCAGACACTTCTAGAAATTATTTCCTTAAGTCCCTCTAGGGACACATGGGGTAAGAAGTTTAGGCATTGACCAAGGTTGCTATTCAGAGCTCTGCAGTTCTTCCTCTGTTATCTGCTGTGCACCAATCCCTTTCTACTCACCAACTGATTCTTGTCTGTCTACCACCTATGGCTCACAGAGCTTCTGGACCACGAGGCTCAGAATCTATGTGGAGGACTGTCTACATTTCTGCAGATACTAGAGAACACTGGGCTTGGCTATTTGGACATTAAGAATGTCAAGAAAGGGGTTGGAAACAACAGTATCATATATTAGGAATGGGCAAAGAAAGTCTCAAATCCCTACATTCTCCTAACACCCAGTCTACACAACTATACCCAATCTGATAGGTGTATTCTCTGAGAAAATTTTTATCTCAGATAACTGGATAATCTACAGACCTAGTCTGATTCACTTGGATTGTAGTTCATCAGAAAATTTATAAGCCAGTTAAGGGAAATTTTCCATGGAGCTTTTTGTCTCCATAAAAATCCAAAGACACAGTTCAGAAGTTGTGTTGATGCCTCTGAACATGCCTTGAAAATTAAGGAAATCCATAGGACAGGACCCCCAGTTTCTCAGAAGCCTAATCCAATTGAGCATGGCCCTTGGTAACACTAAGTATCTCTGAGCATCACCTAAACGTGAGTGTTTGCCCACTGATGACTTTTGAACATACCCTCCCAAACTGTGAATGTCTGATGTTAAGAATATTTGAATGATAGATTTTATCATATTGCTGTCAACTTCTAAATCTGTTCATATGTCGAAAACATAAAGAAACATTACATGAAAAGGGCTTTCTTTCTAGATAAAACATTGAATTCATATAGAAAAGACTATTTTTTTCCTATAAGAATAGAAAAGAACAAAAGATATCCTCATGACATGTTATACTGTATCCTAGATATTTTAATAAGGTAAATTAGAAGAGGAATTATATTTTTAAATGACACAATTTTATTTTAAAAAATGAGATTATTATATAAGCCCTGTTTTGTTACAAAGACAAAACAAAAAACTTGGGCTCTAAAATCTGACTGCCTGAGACTGAATCCCTGTCCTGTTGTTTCCTGTTTACTTTCTCTGCACCCCTTTCCTAATCTGTAACATAAGTTTGAATGCTTCCGATGAGCTGATTATTTAACAAAATAATTCATAAAACATTATAGCCTGAATCTTTCAATGATGAACATATTCAATAACTGGTAGATAAAAGAGTTATTCTATTAAAACACAAAAGTATTCATGGATAAAGATGGCAAAGATCATTATCTTTGATACATATATATATATATATATACACATACATATATAGTTGGTTGGATTAATTCTTTCAAAGGTTAGTTGTTAGTCATGCAATTTGCATGAAGAGTATCTGTCATGAACTTCAAATTGGCATGATTCCACTTAAACAATTTTAGCAGAACTTTTGCCTTTTTAATATGTGTGTATATGTACACACATACATACACAAATATATACATATATATATACATGTATAATTTGGTACTTTTTGGTTTTTTTGAGAGAGGATTTCTCTGTGTAGCCCTGGACATCTTGGAACTCACTATGTAGACCAGGGTGGCCTCAAACTTGCAAACTATTGTCTTGTAAAGATGATATTAGTTAATATAAGAATTACAGCTCAGATGGAAAGGGATAATGGTGGTTGGGAGCCAAGGAATACCACAAGTCACTGTAAGCACAGAAGCTTACAGATACGCTACAGGGGAAGGGTTCCCCAAAGTAACAACTCTGCCCTGGCAGGGGAGGGTTTCCCCAAAGTACCAACTCTGCCCTGGCAGGGGAGGGTTTCCGCTGCAAACTTGTTACAATTCTGCTCATGTCCACTGAAGTGTGACAGCTCTGCTCAGTTAGGAAAAGGTTTATCCAGTGAAAGTGGTGACAGTTCTGCTCTGCTGTCTCTGCTCTGGCTTCAGTGAAAAGTTGTTAATTCTCTGCTCCACTCCATTCTGGTAAAAGAAGGTCTCACTCAAATCTCATTCAAGAGATTTATTGGAAAGGAAGAATGGAGGAGAGTGGCTGTTGAAAAAGGCAGCAGCTAAATGAAGAGGTACAGGGCTTTTATAGGACTTCTTAGGGGTGGAAATTTTCCAGGGTAGGAATTGGTCAGATTTAAATTCCTGAGCTTAGACAAGCTCAGAGATTGGCTGGATTTCTTCATGCTCAGGAATAGTTTGGTTTTCCCGCTCAATGATTGATTAATTTTTGTACTGTCAGGGAAAGAGTATGTTTCTTTGGCTCTGGTTTCAGGGTTATGGAGTGTGTCTTTGGCTCTGGCTTCAGGAACAAAGTGTGCTACTTTCACTGGCTATGGTTTCAGGGCCAGAATGTGTTTCTTTGGCTGGACCTTTTACCCTACAGTTAATAAATTTCTGTTGAAGAAGCTAAATGTTGATTTCAGTACTTAATTATATAAATGTGATCTCATTCACATGTGACATCTGAAAAAGCTGATCTAAAAAAAGTAGAGAAAAATAGTGGTCAACAGTTAAATTGAAGAATTTTTTGAAGTTTAATATGGGTAAACATATAGAAACAAAAACTTGATAAGGGATTGATAGCAGTGGCGGGAAGGGGTCAAAGGGAGAAGAAATGGAGGCTGGTCACTAAAGGTTATGTGGTTTCCCTCTGAGGGATGCTCTAAAGTTTATTGTAGGCATGGTCATATACCTCTGTGACCAAATTAGAAACTACTGAATTATAAACTTTGAGTGAGTTGATTTTGTACTATGTATATTATATTCTCAATAGATCGGTGTTTTTTAAACAACTGAAGTTCATAATAAAGTATATGAGAAAAATCTATTTTTAATTTAAAAAGGTATAAAAATAAAATATATATGATAGACTTAAAAAACAGAAGTTCAAGAAAGCAAAACATGATCACCAGAGGTACTACAATAATGAGCAATGCTTTTATAATGACAAGAGAAGAGGAAATGTACTACAGCCATTCCCAATGCCTGTTCCACCAACCACCCGAATATAACCACCAACCATCATGGACCAGTGAGGTTACACATTGGGCAGAGGCACTTTATCACGGTCCCTAGGACCTGAGTTCAATTCCCTGATCCCAAAGTGTAGCAGGAGAGAACTGACTAAAGAGATTCATATCATCACCCACCTCCAATGCTGATCATCACTATGACAAAAGTACTTGTGGAACAAAGTTTCAAATTAAAAATTAGTTCCATCTGACACAGAGAGATGATTAAAGATACTTTGAGGGGCAGAGATGATGTTTTAGTGAGTAAAATTCTGAATGTAGGAAATGAAGACCTGAGTCTTGATACTAATACTCACACAAAAGTTAGGCACGGTAATGTACACCTAGAACCCCAGCATTACAAGGCAGAATTTAAGGATTCCAGGATCTTGCTGTCCAGGCAGTTTAACCAATGAGTAAACTTCAGATTCAATGAGAAATTTGTGTCAAAAAAGAAGATAGACACAGAAGAAGAGACCTAAAAATGACCTCTGACCTCTTCCCAGGCACACAGATGCACATGTACCGAAGCACACATGTACACAGGCATACACCCCATACAGTTGTTCTCTATATTTTTAACTAGTGGCTTTCAGTAATGGTCCTCTTCTGGGGCAAAAAGATTCTTCTTTGATGGGGGAGGTAAGATCTATACTTATCCGTACGTATGAGGATAAGTATTTAAAGTGCAATTAGAAATTATACATGTTCAGGAAAATGGCAGTAATAGGTTTCTCTTTTGTAATCTTTGGTCTTCCCAGCCACAGTCTCTGGATAGGTTTAGAGTACTAGGCATGATTTCCCTCATGTTGGGGGCTCTTAATGCCGATTGGGTAGCTATTGCTTACTACCACGTTATGATTGCCATTATTGCACCTTTAAGGATATCTCTTAGTAGCTGCCCATTGTGGTGATTCATAGATGCCATAGCTGGGCTTATCTTCAGTTTATGGGAGGCAGCCAAGGGCCATAGGAATAGCTTATATTGTTTTGAGAGATTCTTAGAAATTGTCAACAACTTAAAAGGTTTCTCATGCCTTTTCTGGGGATTTTGTCAGATAGTCTATGGCTATTGAAGGTAGTTTTATCACCATTTAAGTGGTGTGATTTAATTTAAATTGTATATATGTGTACAGACAAACTTTTATATATTATTATGTGTCATTTTAGGTAAATGTAAAAGTGATTCCCTTTATCTTTTCTAGCATCCTTAGGTCAATTTTTAAACATTATTTTAGTGAGTAATACATATAAAAGCTCAGTATCTTGAAAGTCATTCTCCAGCATGTATATTTCTTTCTTTTTATTATTATGAGCAAAGAAGTCACACTTTCTATCCTTGTATATCCTTTTTCAAGGTCCCTTCCCCCTCCCACCACATCAGGTCATTCTCTCTTCTCCACAACTCCCCATCCCCTCACTGGGTAGGCAGCAGGCAGTCCCAAAGTCCCACTGTCCCAATATTGCTTAGTTCAGCCTCCAATCTGGCATATTTCTTGATAGCTCTGCGGTCTGACATTGCATAAGCATTCAAGATTGAGGGTCTTGTTCATATTTCTTGGGTGTATAGGGCAAGGAAAGAGCAAGTCAAAGTTTTCAAGTATATGACCCAGGAATAGGAATCATGTTCCCATCTGAGCCCCGTTCAGCATAGTCTATTGTATAAGGAGGTTTTTTCTCTCCCACAGCAAGCTCCCAAATAATGAGAGATACTTCTTGCTAATTATGAAAACTCATCATAGCTTAGGTGTAGCCAGAACTTTCTGACCCATTCAGGCCTACAGGACAAAGATCTCTCACCTGTGATCCTACATCTGCTTATAAAATAATGACTCAGATTCTTATATCAATTACAAATTGTTCAGACTTCTTGATAACTAGTTCTTGCATCTTAATTCAACCCATTTCTATTAATCTATGTTTTACCACACAGCTCGTGGCTCACCGGTGTCCCATTACATCTTGCTTTCTCAAGGGCAGCCAACAACATCTGCCTTTGACTCTCTCTGCCCTCCTTCCCCTTTATCTATGCTTGGATTTCCTGCCTGCCTCTAACATGCCTTGCAATAGGCCAAAACAGTTCCTTTATTAACCAATGGTAATTCACAATGTACAAAAAGACATTCCACATCACTTAGGCTTTTCCCTGACTAGCTCTTATAACTTACATCAATCCACATTCTATCACATGGAGTTAACTCTCTTCCATCTCATACTTCCCGTTTCCTCTCTGTGTCTTTGGGTGTCTCTCAAGTACCCAGATTCCTCCTTTACTTTCTTTCTCTCCTGTAAATCTCACCTACACTTCTTGCCTAGCTATTGGCTGTTCAGGTTTTTATTACACCAATCGTAGCACTACATCTTCACACAGTGTACAGGTATCTCCCATCGGTGCTGTGGATTCAGACTGGATACAGAGTCACTGCCTTTCAGAACATGTCTGTCTTGTGCCTGATCCTCCATCCCTCACTTTGTAACATCAGCTCTCAGGGCCAGCAATTTTTTGCCCAATTCTTCATGTCTATGAGTTTCCCCTCTAAGTCTGTGCTCTCAAACTTAGTCTCCATTCTAAATAGTTTTTATCTCTTCTCCTATCCCCAGTTAGGACGTGTAGTTAGTTCCTGATAATGTCCCTTTCTAAGAAATTTTAGAAGTCATCAAAAAACACTACTTTTGCTTATTGGCATTCATTTCAGATGACTAAGGGCATAGGATATCGTGGACCTGTAGTGATAACCTGGTGTGTTTACCGTGGTGGACCTGTAGTGATAGCCTGGTGTGTTTACCGGGGTTGGCCCTTAGTGATAACCTGGTGTGTTTACCGTGGTGGACCTGAAGTGTTAGCCTGGTGTGTTTACCGTGGTGGACCTGAAGTGATAGCCTGGTGTGTTTACTGTGGTGGACCTGAAGTGTTAGCCTGGTGTGTTTACCATGGTGGACCTGAAGTGATAACCTGGTGTGTTTATCGTGGTGGACCTGTAGTGATAGCCTGGTATGTTTACCGGGGTTGGCCCTTAGTGATAACCTGGTGTGTTTACCGTGGTGGGCCTGTAGTGATAGCCTGGTGTGTTTACCATGGTGGACCTGTAGTGATAGCCTGGTGTGTTTACTGTGGTGGACCTGTAGTGATAGCCTGGTGTGTTTACCATGGTGGACCTGAAGTGATAGCCTGGTGTGTTTACC